>ML779072.1:1563897-1592772 GCA_009831015.1 Picea engelmannii | reverse complement strand
CTACTTCAATCATCGTTAAAAAGGTGAGTCGATTCTTCCCATGTTTGCTTGAAAAAGGGGTTGAGATTTTGGGTAGAAGGTTAAAAGTTAAATCTTAAGGGTCATGATCTGCGTATAAGTTTAGAGCCCTAGCTTATTAGTCTATCCTAGGTACCACGGTATACCCCCGCATTCACCTGTGTATGTCCCTAACAAATATTGGCAACTAGGTTGCCAGCACGTGAACAGTCACCAGGAGGGTATAGTCGAAAGTCGGGTAGACCACAATGAGCAGGGTATCGAGCTCGAAACCTGTCAAGGGTATTGAGAGAAAATGGTCCAGAAGACAACTGAGGACCTCGAATGGATTCGAGACCCACGAAGCCCCGTGGAAAATGCAAATGACGGAATCCCAAAATAAGCCCTCTATATGTGTTCTTCACTATGATTGGTCCGGCTTTGGAGGGGTTATCTCCACTACCTTTCCGCACGTGACCTTGTGTTTATCCCCTGTGTTAGAGGGGGGTCCCGGATAAATTCCATGAAACGAGACTTAGACACTCCCTATCTCAGACTCCAATGTTTGATTTTAAATGGCCTTGGAGAGTTTCCTCTCCAACCTAATCCAAGGCCCTAGTCCTGAACTAGTTTGTGAACCCTACAAACATAAAAGTCTAGTAGATTTTAAATTTAGCGTTACTTTTATGGATTTGTCTTACATCAAGGGGCATGAGGGTGAAACAGATGATGTGTAAAAGACGAAAGAAAAATGAATAAAAAAAACTGGAAACAAAACTTTTACTGAATGCAAAATTTCGACAACTTTTCAAAAAATATTTTTAATTTTTCTAAGATTTTGGACAACAAACTCAAAGGAATTTCACTCGACTACGAGCTACTTATGATCTAAGTGAACTACAAAAACTTATGAAATACAAGAATTTTCCCTAGCTAATGATGCAGAAACACACTCTTCAACCAAAGAAGAAAATGAAAAGAGATTTATTTATTTATTTAAGTGCTAGTAAAGCAAGAAAGGGAAAATACCGACAAGAAAAAACCCAAGAAAAACAATTCTGGCCTAAATCGCAGATCGCAAAGAATCAGATTAAAAAATCACACAACAGCAATTGTAAAAACAATGACTCTCACACTTGTCTAAAAACTGTAAATTTTTTTATATTTTTCTAACAATGTTTTAAATGAGAAAAATCAAGCTAAGGGTAAGATTAGCCCTAAGCTATTGACTGCTCACACAGAGATTCAAACACCTGAGAGGAATAATTCTCATCAAGGGAAAGGATGACTGCCTTATCCTTAACAAAAATTATCATGTACAAGCACACGATTGTTACTCAAATAGCACGCGTGCGAACGCACGCTGAACAGAGACAGAGGGCATGTATCCGTGGGCTGACCTTGTACAGGCTGCATGTATATCTAAACTCTAAAAAAATAAAATAAAATAAAAATAAAAAAAATAAAAATGAAAACAGACAGACCAGACCAGGAAGAGACCACTGCTATTGATAACCAGGATCCCTTGAAGGCTTGGATACTCTTTCTAATAGAAAAACAAATAATGCAAGGAAAAAATAATAAGGCAAAAACAATCTGAGATAGGACTGTTAGCAAACAAGACTCAAACAGAATTCCAGAAAACCCCCTGAGAATGTGTGATTCTGATAGGGAAGAGGAGGACTGCCTCTGAGGTTCTCTGAACTCCTACACGCTACTGCTACCTCTACATCTAGCATTCACACATGGTTTGTAAGAGGATAGGGCGTGGGTACACGCGTGCAGGCCTTGTGCAGGCTACGTGTACCTCTGTGGATCCCGAAAAACACAGTCAAGCAAAATTCAGGGAAAGATGGTATGGAAAACCAGACTCCCTGCTAGCTTAGACTTTACATAAATGAAAAGAAAAGACAGGCAAGAAAAACGGGTCCTTAAACTACCCAAAAACTAAATAAAATTCCAGGAAACCTAGATATTCTCCCCAGTATGGTCGCCAATTCTATTGTTGGGGAAAAACACCCTACGAACTAGCAAATAGAGTTCAGACTTTGCATGCAGATATGACCGAATAGAAATTACTTTCTACCTTCATCCCTAGATTTAAATCCCCTTTTCTTAGTAAATGCATGGAAATATCAACCTACTTCGTTACCGACATTTGATGTCGATCCTCCGTTGTGCTTGATTACTTGTTCGCAATACTCCTTCCAAAGTTGACCTGCATTCAAGACAAGCAACAACTATGCATTCATACTACTTATATACTAACGGGTTAGACATCAAACATAAACTAATCAAACCATAAAAAGTTCATGAATTGGGATGGGAAAAGCATTCTCTTTATTACTTAAAATGAGTCAACTTACAAAATTTGAGACCGGCCACCACTCCTTGAACTTGATCCTGGGCTCCTCTTCTTCTGTCCTTCAACTTCTTTGCTTTAAATCTCCTTTGGCATTAGGAAAGGCTAAAGGGTTGGGACAATGGGAATACATAAATGGGCAGAGTTTCTTTGCTATATTTTTCCTCTTTCAAATGGTACCCCTACCCCTTCTTTTATAGGCTAGAAGGAGCTAGGTATTTGGACGAACCCTCGGCCATGCATGCTTGGGAGTTTCAGTTAACTCACCCATAGATTTTTGTTCTATTGACAACTTTCCTTTTTTCATGCTTTTTTTGGTCCACGTAGGTTGTTTTGGGTCAGCCAGCGTGTACACACATGTAGTAGTGGATTAGGGCACATGGGCCTTTATAAAAGAGGATTTTGAAAGAGTTGTTCAATAGTGCTTTGGCAAAGAAGGGATATGAGTTGGTCTGATTCCAGGTAAGCATGTGTGGTGAAATTTAGGGTTATAACACTAGGACACCCTATAGAATGAGCATACCCGAGCTAGTTGATCTTAAACTACAACTAAAGGAAATGATGGACAAGGCTATATCCGACCCAGCATGTCCCCATGGGGAGCACCAATTCTGTTTGTAAAGAAGAAATATGGTACCCTCCGACTATGCATAGATTATAGACAACTCAATAAGGTAACCATAAAGAACAAGTACCCCTTACCCAGGATCGATGACCTGTTCGATCAATTGGGAGGTGCTTCCATCTTCTCAAAGATTGACTTGAGATCTGGATACCATCAAGTCCGAATCAAGGGTGAAGACATCCACAAAAATTCCTTCAGGATGAGATATGGTCACTATGAGTTTTTGGTAGTACCATTTGGATTGACCAATTCCCCTGCCACTTTTATGTGCTTGATGAATAATGTGCTCAACAAATTCCTAGACAAATTTGTACTGGCTTTTATTGACGATATATTAATTTACTCCAAGAATAGAGAGGAATATGAGGAACATCTTAGACTTGTGCTTCAAGTGCTAAGAGAACATCATCTCTATGCCAAATTTAGCAAGTGTGACTTTTTCTAGAAGCAAATACATTACTTGGGCCATGTCATATCTGAAGAGGGAGTAGCAGTAGATCCTGACAAGATTAGGTCTATCATGGAATGGCCTACTCCAAAAGACGTTTCAGATATCAGATCCTTTATGGGATTAACATGATACTATAGGAGATTTATAAAAGGATTCTCCAAGATTGATTGTCCAATCACTACCCTCCAGAAGAAGGGAGCTAAATTCACGTGGACACAAGAATGTGAAGAAAGATTTCAATCCCTGAAACACCTTCTGACCCATGCACCCGTGCTGAATATCGTTGATCCCGAAAACGACTTCCTTGTGTGCACAGATGCCTGTAAGGAAGGGATCAGAGGATTCCTTATGCAAGGAGGAACTGTAGTCTACTATGAATCCAAAAAATTGAATGAGCACGAAGTCAACTATGTGACCCATGATCTAGAGCTATCCGCCATAGTGCACGCCTTAAAAATGTGGAGACATTACCTCCTGGGAAGGAAATTTGTACTTATGACAGACCACTGTGGATTGTGATATCTGTTTGACCAACCAACGCTCAATGCCAGACAAGCTAGGTTGATGGCCCTCCTTAGTGAGTTTGATTTTGAAATCAAACATATTAAAGGAAAGGAAAATAAGGTGGTCGATGCCCTTAGCAGAAGTATGAAAACAATTCACCTGGAAACGGTGAGCACTTGCGAGACGAATGTCAAAGAAAGATTCAGGAATGCACAAGAAACAAACACATTCTTCTAGACCGTGATCTCGTACCTGGAGAAAGAACCCACAGGAATAAAGTATGAAGGCTACCAGATGATAGATGGAGGTCTGCTAACTTACATAAATAGATTGTATATTCTAGATTGTGATGACTTGAAGAGGTTCATAATGGATGAACTACATAAAAGACCATATACTAGTCACCCGGGATATCAAAAGATGATCACGGCCACTAGGAAACAATTCTATTGGCCTGGGTTAAAGAAAGACATAGCTAACTATTTAGCTAAGTGCCTAGAATGCCAACAGGTTAAAGCATAACACCTACACCTAGCAGGATTATTACAACCTCTACCAATCCCAGAATGGAAGTGGGAAACCATTTCCATGGACTTCATCACCAGATTACCAACATCGACCAAACAGAATGACGCAGTCATGGTAGTGGTGGATAAATTGAGAAACTCCTCCCATTTTGTCCCCGTCAAATTGACTTGCAAGGCAATATATATCGCCAACATATTCATGAAGGAGATGTTCAGACTACATGGTATGCCTAAAGAGATCGTGTCTAACAGAGACATGAAGTTTACTTCCAACTTTTGGAAATCCTTTATGGTTGGTCTGGAGACCAAATTACTATTTAGCATAGCCTATCATCCTCAAACCGATGGACAGATGGAAAGAGTGAACCAAATATTGGAAGACATGCTAAGAATGCTTTTAATGCATCAACCCAAGAAGTGGGAATATTACCTACCACTGGTGGAATTCGCCTACAACAACGGCTACCAATAATCCCTAAAGACGAGTCCCTTCAAATTCCTCTATGGTAGACCATGCAACACTCCAGTCAGTTGGAGTAATATTGTAAATAGAATTACTATTGGACCTAACATGCTGAAAGAAATGGAACAACAAGTGATTCAGATAAAAGAAAATCTGAAGGTTGCTCAAAAAAGACAGAAAAGTTACGCCAACCGAAAGAGAACTCCAAGAGAATTCAAGATAGGAGACCATGTATATCTCAAAGTTAGGCCCAAGAAGAGTTCCCTAAGGATGGGAGCTTGTGCCAAGTTGTCACCTCGGTATTGCAGACCCTTTTAAGTTCTAGATAGAGTGGGACCTGTAGCCTATAGGCTAGCACTTCCTCCCACAGTAAAAGCACATAATGTTTTACATGTTTCATTATTGAAGAAATACGTACATGATTCTAATCATATAATTGACTGGTATGTGATCCAGGTGGAACCAGAGGGAGAATTCCTGCCAGAACCTCAATGCATACTGGACAGAAAGGAAACCCCACTTAGGAACCGAACCATTGCACAGGTCAAGGTGCAGTGGAAAAATTTTGGCCCAGATGAGGCTACTTGGGAAATGGAAGATGCCATGAAACAGGCATGTCTGATTTTGTTTACTTTTGTACATACATGTCATATTCATAAATAGAACATCGAGGAAGATGTTCCTTTAAGGGGGAGGGAATTTTAACACCCTTCTTCCCCCAATCTGTAAAAATAACTATATTGGCCAAGAACTATGGAAAACTCAAAGATGCGAATGTTTGATTTGACGGACCTTTTTATAAAAGGTCGATGAATGTAAATTATGTTATGAATATGTGTTGCATGGCTGATGAGAGGGGGATGCGCTAAAAGAGACCACAATGGCTAATGAGAGGTGGTGGAAGGGACCTGGAATGGTTGCATTAACTTCCACCGAGCCAGTACCATACTGGTTTTACTTGCTCAAACACCAAAGAAACTCTCTGACCTCGGAATGGATTTCCTGTCAGATTGGTAGGTGGGGAGGCTCATCAAGAGTTAATGAGGGGATGGGGGTGAACCCCCCATCCGTAAAATCTCCCAGACCTGACCGCGGATGGGGAAATTCATGCCACACACAATCTTACAGAAAAAAGGCAAGAGAGGAAGTGTGGTCGGGGGGGAGAAGAGAAGAGAACGTGAACGACAGGGATCTCAGGGAAGAACTGGAGAAGCTCTGAAAACACAGGGAGTTATGAATAGAGGATAAGGAGAGTAACCTTCATCCTTGACTTCCATTGAGCTGGAAGTAGAAAATTGAACCTCAAGCATCGTGGTCTAGCTCGGGGGTGGCTAGTGGTAAATCCGTTTGGAGTCACTGAGCCTACGATTGGGTGGAAACGAGCACCCCTATTAGCAGTCGCGTCACACCTAGTGTTTTCTGATAAGTGTTTATATCTTGTATCTTGAATTGAATATCTTGGAACACATGCTCATGTTTGTACACTCATAAATGGTTTCTGTATAGAAGTGTTTTCCTGGTGTTTTGATCGAAAATAGTGGATGCATGCTTATACTTATATGACCATAATCATTTTATATATATAGAATAAATAGGTTCAGATTACGAGTTCGTTCCCTAGATATTTGTCCCATTTACTTGACTCATGCTATGCCCTAGTTTGATTTCCCTGAAGGCACTTCCTTTCGGAAAGTTCCCTCACATTCCAGAGTCAGAGTGAGTTCCTTGAAAAGACTACCATTTTAGTAAACCCATGAGCTTACTTCACCCCTGTCACAGAATTTCATAGCTCGACGATTTAGGAAGGATTTTCAGTCTGGTCACCAAGCCTAGGGATAATTACCTAAGAACTTGCTGAAGGATCATGTGATCTGAATCTAGAAACCTTGTACGAGAGAGAGTGGTTCTCTCAGGTTTTGGTGTTTCGGTGTTTTGACACCCGGGAAACCCAAGGGGAAGTTCCCTTGTATTCGCTAGTCACGAAATCCCGATATGTGAAACCCGAAATGGTTTAACGTGAATAGGTTTTGGTGTTTCGGCGTTTCGACACCCGGGAAACCCAAGGGCAAGTTCCCTTATATTTGTCGGTCATGAAATCTTGGTATGTGAATCCCCAAAATGGTTTAGCATGAATAGGTTTTGGTGTTTTGACGTTTCAGCACCTGGGAAACCCAAGGGAAAGTTCCCTTGTATTCGCCAGTCATGAAATCCTTATATGTGAAACCCCAAAATGGTTTAACGTGAATAGGTTTTGGTGTTTCGGCATTTCAGCACCCGGGAAACCCAAGGGCAAGTTCCCTTGTATTCGCCAGTCGTGAAATCCTGATATGCGAAACCCCGAAATTGTTTATCGTGCATAGGTTTTGGTGTTTCGATGTTTCGACACACGGGAAACCCAAGGGCAAGACCCCTTGTCTTCGCCAGTCACAAAATCCTGATACGCGAAACCCCGATGTGCTCTGTGAATGAGCCCTAGGTCACCTGACAGGGTCTTGTGGTAGGGAGGAGGAGTCCCGAAAGAATCTGGACCGCCCATGTGTAGGGACACGTGGCGAAGATCTAAAGCCACCGGGGTTCTGGACATCAAAGGAATAGGAGTGAAGACCTCGCTAGAAATCCCATAAGGTAGAGTGTCGGGATTTAATCCAGGTCGTTGATCAAGTCGACAATCTGGACCATAGATCCAGATGATATCGGGCTTTCAGGTTCCGAGGATTTTAAAGGGAAAGGAGGAATGCTTGCATCATTATTTCCCAAATCGTGAAACTCGAAAAGCATTTAGAGGAACAACGCAAGGTCAGAGGACCAGTCGTATGAAAAGTGACCCAAGGGAGGAGCTAGGGATCTGTTAGACCCTTTCGGGTTTTGGCATTTCGAAGGACAAAGAATAGGGGAGCACTTGCATCATGATTCCCCGAATCGCAAAAGCCAGAAGTGCCTTTTTGGTAAGGTCTGTGGTCATAGCCAACTATCACATGGGGGAGCATAAGGGAGGGGAGGGTCTGCGCTAGGCCCCATAGAAATTTGAGGATTCTGTCCCTCGAGAAAAAGGAGAAAAAAGGCAAAAAAATCTTAGTTGTCGTAGTGGGTGTGTTACATTTCACATCTGACTCTGGATGATATGTTGTACTACGATTTAAATTTGTTCCAAATACCTTGAACATACCCTTCCAAAAATTGGAAGTAAATGTTGGATCTCTATCTGAAACTTTTTCATCCGACACTCCATGTAGCCTAGAAACTTCTCTCATATAAATTTATGCAATATTTTTTTCCTTATGAGTAGTATTTACTGGAATAAAATGTGTTTCTTTAGTCAATTTTTCCACCACCACGATGAAGGAATCATGCTCCTTCACTTTTCTGGGAAGCTTAGTAATAAAATCAACTATGAAAACTTCTCATTTCCATTTTGGAATGGGAAATGGTTGTAGAAAACCTGTTGGGTATCTATGTTATGTCTTTACTTTTTTTAATTATAGACATCGGGCTATGTAATTAGCCACTTATTTCTTCATTCTTGGACACAAATATTGGCTTATTACTATTGTAATTATTTTATGGTATCTTGGATGCCCAACATATGGCACATTATGCATCTCCTTCAACACTACATTTTTCATCTCCCTAGATTTCAACACATGCACCTTACCTTTATACATGAGAATCCCATCTTCTTTTAGCTCATAATAATTAAATTTCTGTTGAAAATTGCCTTGTAGTAATGTCTCTTTTATTTTTAAATAATTTTGATCTGAATTTGTTGTTGCAACAAGTTTTTCTTTTAGATATGTCATGTGCATGCTAATGGCTGAAATATGCACTTCATGAGCTCTCCTGTTGAGTGCATTGGCCACTTGATTTTCCTTTCCCTTTATGTGCTTAATTTCGAAGTCATATTCACTCCTAAATTTCAGCCATTTAGTTTCCCTAGATTTTAGTGTTGGTTGTCCAAACAAATGCTTTAGACCACAGTGGTTTTTCCTTAGCTCAAATTTCTTACCCATAAAATAATTCCCCCACATTTTCGATGCATGTACAATTGTTGTTAAACCCAAGTCATGTGTATCATAATTCCTTTCATGCTCTTTTAATTTTATGGACTCATAGCATACTGCATGATCCATTTGACAAAGAACTCCACCGAGTCATTCCTTGAATGCATTGGTGCACACAAAAAAATCTTCATTTGGATCTGCAATCTTCAATATTGGTGCACTTGCCAATATTCCCTTCAACTATTGAAAACTCTCTTCACACTTGGAAGTCCATTCAAATTTCACTCCCTTATTTTTCAAAGAAGTGATTGGACTTGTAATCTTTAAAAATCCTTTTATGAATCTTTGATAATAACCGACAAGACCCATGAATGATATGACCTATGTCACATTCTTTGGCAGTGGCCATACTCTAATGGCCTCTATCTTCTCAGGATCCACTGCTATCCCTGTTGTCGATATTATATGCTCCAAGTAGTGAATCTTCTTTTGGTAAAATATGCACTTACTTAGCTTGGCATACAATCTATGCTCTCTTAAAACTTGTAAAACCATTCTTAAATGTTTAATATATTCCTCTTGTGATTAAGAATAGATGATTATATCATCTAAGAACAAAATCACAAAATTGCCCAGGTATTCCCTGAACACTCCATTCATCAGACACATAAAAAATGTTGGGGCATTTGATAGCCCAAATGGCACTACTGTGAATTCATAATTCCCATATCTTGTTCTAAATGTTGTCTTATTCCTTTATCCTTACTTGATGATAGACTGATCTTAAGTCAATCTTTGAAAAGATTCTTACACCTTTTAGATGATCGAACAAAACATCAATTATGGGCAAAGGATACTTATTCTTTATGGTAACCTTATTAAGTTTCCTAAAATAAATACACAACCTTAAGGTTCCATCCTTCTTCTTTACAAAATGAACCGGGGATCCCCAAGGTGACACACTTGGGCATATATACCCCTTTTTAACAACTCTTCAAGATGCATCTATAACTCCTTCAATTATGGTGTACCCATTATGTATGGTGTCTTGGACACTGGGGAAAATCCTTATACCAAATTCATAGAGAAGTTAATGTCTCTTTTTAGTGGTAATCCTAGAATTTCTCTAAAAACATATTCAAAATCCATCAAGGCTGGATGGTCTTCAATCCTTGACACTTTATCTTTGGCTTACTCCTCCATATGGGCTTCAAACATTTGACATCCCTTCCTGAAGCTCTTCTTCATCTGCATAGTTTAAATCTCTTTAACAACTACAACTCTTGGAATGCCTTGAATCGTGCCTTGTTTCCCTTCCTCATCAAGACATGTGATTGTATTGTGGTAATAGTCTAGGACAACATTATGTTTCTCCAACCAATCCATGCCAATTACACAGTCATATGAACCCAATGGTATGATGTTTACATCTACCTTCATGTTTAATCCATTCATGTCTATTTGACAATCTTTAACCAACTCATTGATTTTCCTCTTAACCCCCGTGGCTAACTGAACTAACCAAGATTTCTTATGCTTACTTCTTTGCAAGTGAAATATTTCAATAATTTTATCATTTATGTAACTATGGCTAGCTCTGGAATCAATTAAAATTTCTATGGGATGGTTATCAATATTACCTTTTATTTCGATCATGGTGGATTGATATGTTGCGTTCTTGTTGTCCAAGGCTTCATAAATCCTTGGAATGCTTCCTCCCATGTCTTCCATTGTTTCAGCCTCCTGAATGTTTTGTACAATCCTCATTATTTCTCCTTTATGAGGGAAATCCCTATATAAATGATTCCACTCACATCCCCAACATTGAACAGGTTGTTTCCTTGGCCTTTTCCCAAATGACTCTGGATTCTTTTGTTCATTTTGGGTTGTCTAGCTTTGTTGATTTTCTTGGGAGTTATTTATAAAAAAGGGTGGCATAAAACCTTTTTTCCTTTGATCCCTTTTTCCTTTCGTCTTATCATTCCAAGCCTTTTGGAACACTGACCTTCCTTTTCTTTGCTCATAAATGTTCCTTTCTTTACTTATGGTTTCTTCCAAGGTCTTGGGGTTATCATATTGAATCTTGCCACTATAGAAGGAGAGTAAAACATTTAGAAACATTTGGATTTTAACCTTCTCATCCTTGATGAAGTAAACATACTTCAATAATTCAAAGAATTGCTTCTCATATTCCTCCATTTCCATGGTTCCCAACTTGATTTCAAGGAACTCTTTTAGATTTGTCTCATAGTAATGCTCAGACAAATATTTCTCTTGAAAATATCCTTTCAACTGCTTCCATGAGATCATTTTCTCATCGAGGTTCTTGGCTTTCTTAAGTTGATTCCACCACATGGCTTCCTTTCCTTGCGAGTGGTAGGTGGCAATTATAGATTCTACCCGAGATGGGTAATCATGAAGCTTGAAATATTTATTCATTTCCAATATCCAGGACTTTGCATCTTCTCCTTTCCTATTCTCACCATTGAAAGTAGGTGGCTTGATTTTCCTGACTTCACCTTGCAATATTTCTGACTTAGGCCTTCTTCTTTGCCTCCAAAAAGGAGACACACTTGGGCTTCTCCCTAGCCCTGATCTTGCATGAGTTCTTCTAGTGGACTTCCTTGGAGAATTATGGCACCTACTCATGCTTCTTGAATGCCTATCATTTCCATGATCATCCATTTTTCTATGTGATATCGACGTTGATACATAGCTACCAATAGCTACTTTCCTGGTACCAAAATCCTTGTTGACTTGCTTATACAACATATTTAAGCTCTGAAGTATCTCCTCTTGAGCCTTCATAATCCTTTCATTATCAACCCTGTAGCTCTACACTTCCCTATGCATTCTTCTCATAGTGACATACTCTTTCCTATCTCTTCTTCCATTTGACTATGTCTCAGCATTCCCCATGCTAACATGCATACCTATGAACTCTTCCTCATGTATATAATATCCTTGAGCATATTCCATAGCTCAAGTCCTCATATAAGAACTAAAATTTCTTTCTGTACCTCTAATTCTGTAAGAAATGTGCATGTAATAATTGTTGTTAGAACATGTGTATTATAAAAAACTTCATCATATAGAATACATGCTATTTCTTCATCAATTTTGAAGGACACATTGCACCAATTCAAATTTTGATGCATTCCTCCCAACGACTAAAACCCTTCCCAAAATCGAGCTTTGGTTTGAAAGTTATATCCTTCCAAAGTTTTTCCAGGTGTCTTTGCCCAAGGGCCATCCCCTTCACCACATGGCATCCACATAGCTTCACCTCTCTCATGCCATCTGACATGGCATGGTCATGACCTGGGTCTTCATCCCATGATGATGATGTGGGTTTTGGTTGTAGGGAATATCTCCTAGTCTTCACAAATAATGGGCCTTCATCCCTTCGCCGTTATGGTACAGGTCTACAACATCTTCAGAGACCTGAAGTCCTGAAGTCTCCTTTCTCTCCAAAATCTATGGTGGGGTCGATCCACACTTAGATCCGAAAGTTGATATTTTTCCGCATCTAAAAAAATTTTTAGACTTGGCAAGGGTCCTACACTAAATCCACACTCCTTGAGCATTTTCATCAACGATCATGACTTAATCAATCATCAAGCTCTATGGTCTGCTCATTCCAGCATGACCACTTTTTAACTCCTTCCTCATTGTGCGAGTAGATCCTATGCCAACACATAGCCAAGAAATCTGACAGTCCTAATCAAAGTGCACTACTCCCTAATAATTAATGCCCTTACAACTTCAAATTACACTTTCACTCTCCTACGTTGATCTATGTCCTCGGTAGATGGTTTTATCTCCACTTCCCACAACTCTGGCGAATCTCGGTCACCTCCAAGCCTTGATGATCGACAACTTTGGATTAATCATTAGTTTTGATGGACAACCGAGGTTGTTCTTTACTTCACAATCTATCGAATATGGACACTTCGACGAGGGAAATTCCAGTGCTTCGATTATTCGACATTTAATACATCCTCCTAAATCCTCGAATCTCCTGGAGTCTTGGAGTTCCAGAGTTCTAAAGTTTTAGAATTCGTTGTCACATACTCTAGATTTTTTCCTTTTGGATGGTTTCAAAAATCTAACCTTACATCTCCCATAGAAATAATTCACTGAAGTACTTACATTTTCCCCCCACTAGTTGATCGAATGATTTAGAAAATATCCCAGTGGATCCTCGATCTATGGTCCACATAGCTCCCGAATTCCTCCCCTTGATTTGATGGTTAATAGTACCACTTACTTTATCCTTCCACTATAACCTATATAATGGTTGAGATAGATCCCAAAGGATCCTAGATCAATAGCTTGAGTTGGTTCAAGATTTCGGCTAGTTCAGGATTTCGACATTCGAGGATTCTGGTCGTTTAACACCTTCTTACTCCCGGAGTGGGTCAATGTTGAATTTGACCAGGGATGATTTTAGGGGCTAAATTTCTCTCATGGGCTAATTTTCCATGGTTTTTCCAAAAGTGAGATTCACTATTTTAAAAATGATTCGCCCAAATTCTATAGGATAAAATTATTTTACCTTAAAAATCGCCAACATTTTATAAAAACTATATAAAATCCTTAGAAATTTGAATATTTTTATAAAAATATTTCCAATCATTTACAGTTGGCATATGAAGCATTAGTAAGATTCGCCAAGGTTTCTACATTTTAAAATAAATTTCCATCCTTAAAATCATCCCTTAATTTGACCATAGCATATATCCAACCATCAAGAAGGATTCCAAATATCCTTAGATATACGGCTTGTCTCACTTCATTACTGAAAAGATGGTCAATCTTTAACGATAGAGTGGATCCCATGACAACGGATAGGAACCACCAGTTGTCTATCAAACTCTCTAGTAACCATGTCAGTAGCTTACCTTCGATAGCATTAGACTATTGTGAAGTTCTAACATCCTGTATCTCCGAACCTCCAAAGTCCTGAAGCTCAAAGGGATTAGCTCCCTTTGAGCGTAGTGCAGGGTTCCAGGACCCTGGTCATATGGAACTTTGACAAACCCCCAAAGGGTTACACTCTTAAATCTTATTCGAGATTTGGTAATTCTATGGAATTGAGCTTGAGGTCACTTGGAAAAGAAAAAATGGTTTGGCTCCATTTCACAACCCCCGATTTAATCCTGTCCGTTGATCCCATCAACCTTTCAAATGGTCGAATCCTTAGGAATTTTTAAATTTATCATGATGAATCTCGTCCATAATCACAAGATCAAACACAATCTTAGTCATTGATTCTCCAAACTTCCTGCAACTTTGCAGGAGGCCATTAAAACTTGAATTTTGACCATTCCAGGTCGAATTTCGATCTGCAACTTCACTGCTCTACTCCATTAACCCTCTCAAAACATATGAAGTCATTAAAACTCAGATTTCACTCACTAAATTGGGGATTTCTCTCTAAACTATCCATTCCCCCCAAAAAAATCGGTCATAGACAAAATATGCAACAATGAATTTCACAAATTCATAGCCATATTGGACCATACAAGCCCATTGTTTGAACCAAAAGATCTGATACCATAATGTAACAACCCCCAACCCATCTAAAGGACGATTATGGTGCGTAATACTCTTAAAAACAAAATTTTTGCTAACTAACTAATTATTTTACTATTAGCCAATTTCCTAGAGCTTTCAACTACGAATTTAAAAAGATTTAGATATTGTCTTTAATCACAAAATAGAAGCATTTACAACATGCTATTAATCAACATGAAATGTAGCTAAACAACTCATTACAACAACATATACTCACTTCCAAATACACAGAGTTCATGAATGTAACATCCCCACTATAATCCCTGGTTTAATTAATTCTTATGTAGATATAATATGCGGCTACGACCAAGCGATGTAATATGTGAATTGTATTACCTTGTTTTATTAATAAATCATGTTTTCTAGCTACTAAGGGGACATGGAAAAGAGACATGGGGGATGAATTAATCCACAAGAGAGGGGAGTGTCTAGGATAATGGCCAAGAGGGGTCCAAGAGGGAAATGCCCATGTATATTAACTTAACCCATTTTTCCTAAATTTGCTATTTGTATATGAACCTTCCCATTTATGAGTGAGTGTTCCCAAAGCCAATCATTGAATATATGTAAGAGTGTAGGTGTGAGTGGTAACATCCCAAGGTTATTCGGCACATGGGGGTTGAGTACAATCAGCTTGGAGAAGAGTGTGAGTCAAGAAAGGAAAGCCAAAGAGAGGAAATTTGTATGGGTTGGGAGGGGGGAGTTTCAGTTGGTCAAGTTTGTGCATGGGGAGGGGAGAGAAAGAAATAAAAGAGATTGAAGTTGATGCAACCATGGAGGGAAAATTCTAGGGAAAGCTAGAGCATAATTTGAGTGAATTGGAGCTGGAAAACTAAAGAGCCAGGTTTTCAGGACTGAATAGTGAACTCCTGGGTGAGTTTCACTAAAACAACAAGTGTTTGTTGTTGGTTTGATAATATTTTTCCTAGCAATAGTTCCCTTGAGTTCCCAACTGAGATATTCCTAGCTACCTATGCCATAGAGACCCTGATAAATGAATGGGATGCCTGAGGGACTAAGATCAGTGAAGAGGTACATTCCTTAGGTTGGACAGGTCAAGAGGAAGAGAGTTGGTGGAAAATCGGGGTAGCTATAGGAAAATATCAGTTGGGTTGAGAGTTTTATGAGCTGTGAGTGGACTGTGAGAGACCACCCTCTTTTGTGGATTGCTAGCCTCATCTCAGGGGTGACTGGCTATTGATATCTGGAGTAGTCAGTATATGGTTGGGTGGAATGTAAATCACAAGCATCTGGTTGCATAACTATCGTGAAAAGATAAGTGTTTTATCTTGTTGTTGTGTTAAATTATGTATTTAATTGTTGTGCATGAACTCTGTGTATTTGGAATTGATTTATATGCTATTGTAATGATGTTTAGATGCATTTCATGTTGATTAATAGAATGTTGTAAATGCTTCTATTTTGTGGTTAAAGACAATAGCTAAATTTGTTTTAATTCATAGTTGAAAGCTACAGGAAATTGGCTAACAGTAAAATAGTTAATTAGTTAGCATAAATTTCATTTTTAAGAGTATTCTACACCGTAATGTACTTCAAATGGGTTGGGAGATGTTACATGTTCTCTTTTCATATGACATGTCGCTCCATTATCTAACAACCATGCACTAGATGATATGGTTCCCTTTTTCTCCTTTCCTTCAACGTTGTCATACACACTTGAATGAAATTCCTTCTCCATCCACCCAATGAGATCTTACTCACTCATTCTTTGTTTGTCTTTTGTCCACTAAGAAATAGCTAAGTGACCTGCAACTGAGCACCTATGTTGCTATTGTACGATCCTATACCTACAACTCCTATGTTTCTCACGACGCCATTCTGTCTACTCTTGTGGCTTCTCTTCTCCTTTGGACTGATTAGATATTTAGGTGAAATTCCTTCTTCACCCCTTCCTAATATATCCTTAAGTAAAATTTCTTCTTTTCTCTATCTATGGGTGGATTCATCCTATGATCTCTAAACTAAATTCCTTCTTTACCCATATAATATCTCGTTGAATCACTGTCCTTCGTGGCCAAGCCCTTGAGAAAAAAAAATTGTCTTTGCTCATAAGTAGATGACACAAGCACATGAGCAAAAGTCCTTCTTTGCTATTATTTGCTCTCATGTGGCTCATATATCTAGATAGAAGTATTTCTCCACTTATATGAGATCTCCTTGTTGACTTCCCGGCCTCCTTCCATTGCTCAACAAGCCACCTAAAAGCAATTCCTACTAAAATTTACTATGTATTGTACCTGTACAACCCTGTATGTGATTGTCAACACTATGACCCGCATGTGTACACAATTTATCCCACTGTGACTTGCGTACACCTACAAAAACACTAGTTCTCCCTTAGTATTGTTGTTTCCCAAAAAGAAGTCCTTTGATTTATGCCTCCTAGTTTATAGATATGCTAAGATATCCTTTGTATCTATGATTAGTCCTTCAAGCACCCACCTCAACACTCCTGATCCTATAGAATTTCTCCTATAACCCTAGATCTGAACTCAATCTCTCCTGTGGTCACTCAAATCTCATAGATGTGTTGATACCATGTGCACTTGGTTTCGTCCTTGAGCAACCTTGCTCTGATACCATGTTGATTTTTCTCTAACAACCCTTGGTATGCTCTAATACCATGTTTATATTATATCTCTCTACTCAACACCCAATAATTAACTCAAAATAAAATCTCTTTATCTACTAAAAACAATGTTGAGTAATCATCTAAACATGAAGCGGAAGAATAAAATAGGAAACTAAAACAATCACACATGAACACCAATATTTTCGAGTAAATTGATCATGAAAAAAAACCCGGAGGGGAAAATAGTACTTAGATGCTTTTATTAAGGTCAAATGAGGGCTCCCGTAATAGGGAAAATGGCCCTCTGAGAGAAATACAACTACAAACAAACCTGGGCAAGTCTTCTCTATCATACGGCCCCTGAACATCACAATGTGTATGTGATTCTCCTTTTGTTGAACCACGTACATACACGTATGTCTCCACTATGAATCACATATAATTATGGAAATACAAACACTTATGTATGACACTATGCTTTCCTCCAGCTTCAATCCTCTAAAACCCATCTTTGACTGCCTCTTCTCTCTCTTCTCCTTGACTTTTATGACCTATAGATGAAATTCCTTCTCCGCCTATCCAATATCTTGAATCATGGTCCTTTGTGATCCAAGCCTCTCTGCATCGACACTTGGATGAAATCTCTTCACCCAACCTGTGAGATCTCCTCACTCTTGTGTAAGAAAAAGTCATTCTTTGCTTCTACACTCCTCTCACTAGAAAAGGTCCTTTTCTATCCTCAACCTTGGCATCTCACCAAAATTCCCGACCTTCATCTCTCACCAAAGTCTCTCACTTTGATCTCTCATCAAAAGTGACTTCCTCTGAAAGTGACTTGTCCTTTACCCCAGCCTCGCTTTTATAATTATGAGTTATAATATATTTATAATCTCCAAAGTGATCTACCGTTGAAAATACTTCTCACCTCACATAAGACTTATATTACATGTTGCATGCTAAGCAAGTTCCTTAAATAACTCAATTCACTAATTACACAATTAATTGATTAATAAAAACAATTTACTTTAATAATTCATTTAATTAAAGTAAACTCACACTAGGATTTCGACAACTTCCACATGCTAGACACATGCTAATGTGGAAGTACTTGTCTGATGCTACCACAAACATCAACAATCCTAAAAGTGCATATTGTTTGTGTGTGTGTGTACCCATTGGAAGGATTTAGTATAGGCCTTTCTAGTGATTGGAGTACATTTGGCATGGAAAGTTGGTAATGGTGAAAAAGCGAGGTTAGGAGCTAATTCTATTCTAGCTACGGTGAAAGAGTAAGATTGACAGAAGATTTCATTGTTGTTCTTCAAGAAAGAGGATTGTGTAACTTCAATCAAGTGGGAACCCTTTAGCTACAAACATTTGGTATCAAGGATGGAGGTTAGCGCATACTTTGGGTCTGGTTTATGATTAGATGGTTTTATGGAACACTGGTTGATGATCAGATGGTTTTATGGAACACGTATTTGGAGAGTATAAAGAAAGGATGTATTCAATTGAAGGAGGATATGGACACTCTTGCATGTACATAAAATAAGAATGGAGGAGAATACACCACTTGTCCTAGTTACAAAGCTATGTTTTCTTATTCATATATTCAAGAGTGAATCTAGTGGTGGAGTCAAATATAGAAATTAAAAGATACAAAAAAAACTAGAATATTTCTATGGCTTGATTTTAAAAATAAAGCTTTGACATGGGAAGTATTGAAAGGTGAAATAGAGAAGGTGATCTAAAGGTTTTCATTTTCTGTAGAGAGGAGACAAAAACTAAATTTCATTTGGTTATTCATTATCCATATGCATAACAAATTTGGAAGGAGGTTGAATAGTTTTCAAGAGTGTCAAATGTGTGGCTTGGTGAATTGAAGGAATAATGTTTGAGGAGATAGTTTAGTAAAAAATAATTGAAAGAATACAAACCTATTCCATGTCTAGCCCTATGGGATATTTGGTTGACTAGAAATTCCCAAATATTTGATGAAAAATTCATTCCATCCTTCCATTTTTTTTCTCAAGTGAGGTATACGATTCCAAATTGTAGAATGCTTGTGAATTAAGGAGGTCTAAGATAATGGGGTGAATTGAAAATCTCGAATTCCATAGCTTGGGATTTTTTTATGGAACTAGATAGGGTCCTCTGTAGTTTAGTAATGCTAAAAGCATTTTTTACTTTGATGACACTTATTGTGTAAAGTCTAAATTAGGCCCGAGGGTTGGCTCCAACAACTATGCAAAATTCATGGCACTGAGACTCATGTCATAATGTACGCTCGAGATAAATGTAACTCTCATTCATATTTTTGAGACTCCTCTCTCATGCTAAATTGGATGCAAGGATCCTCTCAAGTTCATAGCATTTGAGACTCCTCTCTCACACTAAATTGGATGCAAGGATCCTCTCAAGTTCATAGCATTATTCTTAGTCAATTAGAGATCAACAAAAATAAATTAAAGTTATTTTGAGCTTATTTCTTTTACTTTAATTTAGAGAAAATTGAATAGATCATGGACACGTTATCAAAGGAAGGTCAATTTCTCATAGAAGGATCGATGGTTGTGGAGGAGATTGGTGGGAGTCTTTATACACTCTCTAATTAACTTTTATTCTTCTTATTATTTTTTTTCTATTCAAACTTTAGATATTTATGTTTTTTTATAGGTAAGTCTATGATAGCATTTCAGAAAATGAATATAGAAATGAATTTAGCATGTTGAAAAACCCCTAAAACACTCAGATTATACATAAATAATCACTCAATCACTCAAATCTGCAGATTAAAATGCTATCCCTCTTTAGCAATGGCAACTACGGTGTATATTCTGAGAAAGAGTTTGATATTATTTATAAAAATAGTCGTGAATTCTGAGAAAGAATATGATATTATTTATAAAAACAGCCAATCAATAAATATATATAGATATATATATATATAAAATTATTGCTCTTGCTCTTGGAATCTTATGTCATTGTTTTTGAATCAATCGACTTGCCATTACAAAATATGTGCCTCTCTTTACGTCGCTTCTAATGCCCATGTGTGGACCGCTGCAACCCTTGCCCCAACCCTTGCCCCTATGTGGGGTTGTTGCTTTTGCACGAAAGAGAATTCCTATTTAATTTGAAATCCAAAAGTTGAACATGAAATTGAAATCTTCACCTTTGAGAAACACATTCACGTGGGATGGATTTTTTTATTATAAAAACGTACAGTGTTCTTCTAAAGTGAAATGGCACTATACATCGGTGGAAATCTTCAACTTTGATATGCCAAATGGAACGAAATATCTTTTTACCAGAATGTGATTATTATGATTCCTTTAAACTACCCTTTATACTAAAGGAGGATCCCACTCACTTAAAATAACATGTCTTTCTTTACAAAAAGAAAGATTCCATTGTAATCATTTTTCATTTTGTAACATCAATTATTTTATTTTACGTGAAAATTAAGCTTTTATGTATTTTATTAATGTTAATTTTCATTAATTTAGTTTTTATGTATTTTATTAATGTTAATTTTCATTAATTTAGTTTCTTTATTTGTTAGACATTTTTGGTAATTGAGAGAAATTAATTTTAGAAGTTTAAACACCTTTTTTCATATACATAGAGACTATATATCTTTGGATTTGAATTTTATCAGATTTCCTCTATCTCAATCACTAAACCACAACATTGCAAAGTTATATAATTTGCATATGTTTATCCATGAAATCACATTGCAAGGATGTCATGCTTATTTGTGATATATGTTGACTAAAAATATTATTTAAGTAAATAAAAAGGTTGAATTGCAACATGAGACCTTTTTATATGGAAGGAAATGTCATGTCACAACATAATTAATATGAAGGAGAAGAGGCTTCCTAGTATTGTTTTGAATTTTAGTAAAATTTACTTGAGACTTAAGAGAAGGTGGCATAAATATTTCCTTCTTAGCTAAGCCATTAGAGAATGGAGGGTAAGTTATGATCTAATGGCTTAAAAATGATAAAAGATTAATGAATACAATACACTTTGAGAAGAAAACCTCATTTTACAATATATCCAATTCAAAAGACAAGATGAGATGATCCTAAGACTAGGTCTCCTTGGTATATATATAGGAGACAGATGGTACAATTAAATGTTCTAGCCAACCTATTAATATAACAAATAAACTAATAATGAATGCTTATTAGGGCTTTAACATAGGGCCCCCAAGGGCTTTAACATAGCCCCATTATTTAAAAAAAAATTCCCTCAAAGCTTGTAATCAAGGGTGTTTCTTGACAAACTCCTCATTTTCCCATGTAGCTTCTTTTAGAGGCATATTCTTCCACTTGATTAGGTACTCCATAATGGTTTTATTCCAAAGAGATAGAGAACATTGATCTATAACTTTTTTTGGCTCAAGAATGAGCTTCCCTTCTTCATCTAATTCTTGAAGTTCTATTTGCACTAGCATTAGTTTGTCCCAAATCCATTTTTAGAAAAGATACATGAAAAACCTTATGAATGTGAGAAGAAGGAAAATCTAACTCATACGCCACTTGTCCAATCCTGCGAATACTATTGTAGGGTCTATAAAATTTTGCATCTAATTTCTGATTCTTCTTTGGCTTGAGAGTGGATGGATTATAAGGTTGTAGTCTAAAAACTACCCAATCACCCTCAAATTTTCTTCACTTCAATGTTGATCTGCTTGTTGTTTCATACTATTTTACACCATTTGAAGGTTTTTCTTAAGAATTGGCAAAGCTTCTTTAGTATTATCCATATGTGACTCTATTGCTTGCAATTTATACTTATGTTGCAACAATTATGAGATACTAGGATTTTGATATCCATAAAGGACCTCAAATGGGGAGATTTTAATATATGTGTGATAGGTAGTATTATACCATCATTCTTCTAGAGGAAGCAACTTCATCCATTGAAACTTTTTGTCGGAAGAATGCCATCGTAGATAACCCTCTAAACATTTGTCAACTATTTTTGTTTTGTTGGAAACCTAATCCACTTAGGGTTACAGTTTTCCTCACTTATGGAATGTGAAAGGTCAAGTGATAATGTAATGGTAATTAGGAGTCCAAGAGACCTTGGAATATGAATCCAACATTCATTTATATTTATTTAAATATGTATCATATCAATTAATATATACGTCCATGCTTATCTATTTTTGTGTGTCTAAGAGTGGTATCATAGCGCCTTAGTTCTTAGGCCTCATTTAAGCTATGTTATTTGTCCATAGCAAGTAACCTTGGGCATTTTATTTCATGTGAAGAAGCATAGGCTTCCACTCTGCCTTAGCATCATTTTCACCCTCATGTCAGTCTCTTCTTTTCCCAAAGCATACGTTAGGGTTCCTTGAGGAATTATGTGCTCCTCACCCCCCCCCCCTCTTAGTTCGTTAATTCAAAATTGCATGCTCATTTTCTTTGTAAGTTTCATTATTTCTAGAAGAAAAAAAATGCCCCTCTGCTAACTCTGCAAGTCTGTCCCTATGACTGATTCTTGTGCCCATCGATACCCATTCTATGTGTTCTAGTTCACTATATATTCCAAACACACATATCCTCCCACAAAACCCTAGCTCTCCCCATCTACGTGAAACTCTAGCTACGAATTCCTCACACACCAGTCGTGCCCTCGACTTCTTAATCCAATCACCCTCCTTTGGCTCGATTATTCCACGAGCATTAACCCACAACATAATCCCTATGTTATGGGAAAGAAAATAATAACATAATCCCTCCTTCACAATCCTACTCGTGAAGATTCCTTTACATCGATGCCTAGATCCTTTACATTGGTGCTTGTTGTTGTGGTTGGTCCTCACAGATATTTTGGTTTTTCATTAATTACAAAAACCTATATGAATTCACCCTACCATTCCCACTGACATGAATTCTTCCTAAGCGGGACACAAAACCCTATGCATTCATCGACCTCTAACCCTACGCATCTGTCAACCACTAATCTCTTTGTAATCCTAGCTAGTAGAGACTCTTCTACATGAGATTCAAAAGGAAATTGACATGAAGAAGATGGGAGACATGTTGATGAATCAACCTTTTCCTATCCATAGTTGAGATGGAAATGTTTCAAACCAACTTATTTAGTAGTTTCAATTATACTCAATGGGAAGTTGAAATGACATCCATATGAGAAAAAGCCTGGGAATCCCTAGATTGTGGTCATTGCATACCATTTCCAATGGATTTGAAACAAATTTCCATTGTGAGTCTTAGTTACAATTAGTAGGACCAATATTAGTGAACTGTCCACCAGAGGAAAAAGGGTAGAGGAGATTCAAACTTGGAGTAGACACTAGGATCCATAGGAATGTGTCACTCCTCAATTTCATGTAAGGCATTCACGCCCTCCTCAATCATTGCAACGCAACTTGTTAAAAATATAGAAAGAGATCAATAACCACCAGTGCCACCATTTTGCACGATTCCATAGCTAGTAGATGAAATATGCATATATGGAGAGAGATAGTGTGCATTTTTTATGTAAAACCTCGTAGTGTTGTATAACTAAATTTGTTGCATACTTCTAGTTACATGTATTTTATTGGATCATCTACTCTAATTACCCGAGTTTGTTGTAATAGATTTTGTCCAGCAGAGGATGCAATTAGGGAAATTTGCATGTTAGTGATATTGTGCACTATAATGTGGCAAAGACATAGGATCCACACCCTCCAATCATCTGAAAATGTTTTGATCATGGATAACACACAATAGAAGTGACAACACACTTGAAGCATTGTAAGTTTACTTCTATTTCTTTTGTAAACAGGTTCATTTTAGGTATAATCCAACACCCTCCATTTGTTTCTTGCATTTTTTAGTTTGATTGTAAAGTTGGGGTGGAGTTGTAACAATCCTCTCAAGGATAAGTTAACGGATCAAGTTGAGGAACTATTAGAGTTACTGAACACTCTAATCCTCTCTTCTATGTACACTAAATTCACCACTCACAAAACAACTTTGCAATCTATTGTAACATGCTTGCAACGTTCACAAGCCAACGTTAGAATTCTTCAAACTTGGACACAACTTCTTCACGATGCAATTGAGAGAAAGAATCTTCGAAAACATTTTGAACCCATCCTTGTACAAAACCCTCTTTTCAAATATTAAGAAGATGATGATGTCAATTCAAATAAATAGACAATGCAACAACAACTCAGTAAGATAGCCCCATATTTAATTACAAATGACGTTCATATTTCTCTTTCAAAGAGGTCATAAGACCTTAGGAAGAAATCAAACACAACAAGCATAGAAACAATGTTGGATATAAAAATGATGTCACCTTTCATAATCCATATTACACCAAACCGATCCAATTCTAGAGTGTTGGAATCCTACAATAATGTTCACAATCACCTGCTCCAGTTCCAGAGCATATTCTAATCTTCCAACATTGTCGGCGAGTTGACCACATGAAATATCAATGCTTTGATATTCATACTTGTAATAATTGTGGATAGCACAATCATCATTCAGATAGATATTCTAAACACCATAAATATGCAAGAGTAAAGAAACATTATGGGTGGATGGCTTCTTGGCAATGGTCATCAATAGTTAAGAAGTTACTTCAGTCATACCAATGAATTCACTCTTGAGTATTGATGCATATTACAGTGAAAATATTTGCATCTTCTCACCTTGTACCTGACAAGGGAGAACAACATCAATGATTGACATTCAAGCTTCAAGTTTCGAATCACTATCAATTGAGCAGTGACAAGCGAGCATGACATGTGAGCATAATTGGATTTTGTTTTTCCTTAAACCACTACTTAGTAGAATACTTTCAGCTTCTGCTAGACAACAATTTATGTGCACCTTTAAACCAACATTAGAGAGCACTTCCAATTAGTAGAAGACATCAGCTTCCAGCTTCTAGATAAATTATGAAATGTTTCAGAAACCATTAATCCCTAGGGATGAGTTCTATATTTTGTGGTCATCCTTAAACCACCAGATTGGTTTGTGGTCTCCCATAAACAACCATCACCATTTAGTATAAGACATCAACTTTTGCAAGCCATTTGGTTTGTGGTCATCCAAAAACCACCATATTCAGAGAGAACATTCATCAATCAATAGTTGCACACTTCCATATTTCAGTTGTCACTTTTAGATATCATCTCTCACCTTGGACTCATATACACCCCTTTGGATTAAGGGGTGGGATGTTGGAAACCTAATTTGCATCATAGTCTAGGGTTCATTAGTAAGGGTTTAAGTCACACTACTAAGTTCTATACACACACATAGATATGTATGTGTAGTTGTAAGTTTCTCTTACATTCACTTGTAATGAGCATATTACTTATGGCAAGGTGTATATAGATTAAATGGGGTTAAATATGTTCATTAAGGTTGGTTTCCATTGATGTCAACCCTTGAAGAAAGCCCCACAACACAAAGGTTTGGGTAATGGACCCAAGATTGTTTGATGTAAAGATGACTCATTATTGACTTGTCATGGTTGATAAAACGTAAATATGGATGAACTCCAGAGTGGTCCCCTTATGGTGAAATCCCTCACGGGAAGATGCTTTGCGGATCAAGAGAACCCGTGCTTAATTGTGGAATAATGAGATGAAGGACAATGAATTTTTCAGGTAAAATATCCTAGATGGATAGTGCTTGTCATTCCATTTCTAGTGGTATGTGGAACGCCACATAACTCCTCACGGTTAGAGAGTTATAGCCATGAGAAGTTGGAGACCCCAGGTTTGGGTAATGGACCCAAGTTTGTTTGATGGATAATGGTATTCGTTATGATATATTTTCAGATAATACTATTCTATATGGATAGTACATGTCATTCTATTTCTGGTGGTATGTGGAACGTCACATAACTCCTCACGGTTTGAGAGTTATGGCCTTACGAAGTTGAAGGACCCTCATATGTCATCTAGAAGCCCCAAAAGGTCAAAGTAGTCAAAGTGGTTTAAGAGATTTTAAAAGGTAAATAATAAAGTGAAGGAATGAGTGTATTATAATTCAAAGTGAATACAAACTAAATTATTTCAATAATAAATTTAATGGAGAAATTAGAAGTGGGTTAACCCTAAAATGAGGAAAGTGGGGCAAGTGACCTAGAAGATGTTTTTAAGGAAGCTACTTGGAGAGTATAAATAAGAAGAAAGGCTCTCTCATTTTAATCACACTTGATAATATTGAATATATATATGTTTCTAAGGTAACCAAGGATATATAATCCTAAATTCTAAGGGAAGGTAAAGAAAAGATGGCCAAAATGCAAGGAAGGATAAATTCTTTTGATGGTGTTTTCTAAGGTATATGTTTTACAGGTCAACTCACTATTTTAGGTATAAATTTTTTTATATAATGATTCAGACTGTGAAATTGCTATTCCATTGCGAATACATATCCAAGTATCCATGATAAAAAATTCATCTTGTGGGTCATTTTATTTTTGGAGTTACACTCCGTGGAAAGTAGGGTTTGTGGCTAGTCCTGAAACTAGTCAAAAACAGGTGTTTCGGGTAAAAACGTCATAACTTCTTCATAACAGATCCAAATTCAATGAAACAAAATGTGTTGGTTAGGGTATAGTATTTAGTATTATTTATAACATTTATGATCAATTCAACAAATATTCCGTGCGGGGAACGCTCTACAAGATCTCCCTCTAGAATAAGCCAGAATTCAGCAAGGTATGTCATTTTTTCTATAACTCCTTTTCTGAGAGGTTCCAAGTAGTGACACCTGGGGTAATTGCATAAAACACACTGAGTAACATTGTGTAATAGTTTCATATATTTATACATTACAGGTACAAATTTATGATTACTTCAAGTTAGGGTTGTTGACTAATCCAAAACTAGGCATGTGAGAGTAAAGAAATGTTTGATGAAAATGCTAGTCTCTTGTTGTTGAAGTTAAGGAAGGTTTGTACGAATGTAATCATATACACCAGGTCTATTACAGAGAAACAAATCATATTTGGATGATGAAATTGATGAGGTCTTTTGGTTGAGGTACCTGTTGAGTACATGGTTGAGACAAGTAGTTAATGAGTTGGCACATACATGAGGTGTATAGTTGATGATGTTGGTACATATTGAGGATTCATAATTGATGAGTAGTTGACACATGATTGGTACATACTGTTGGTTGTGGAGCCTGATTATCTTCTTGATTTAGAGGTCTTTTACTTTCAACCGTGTTTATACCCCATGAAGTATTTACACCCCAGAAATATGTACACTCTTCCACGTGGGAGAGTGCAGAGGAGGGGTACCCCCTTTGCGGGGTCCGGGAGGGCTATTCCCCCGGCTGGGGGGTCTAGGGGAAAGCGGGGGTTCGGGGGCGAAGCCCCCGAAGAAAAAATTTCCTTGTAAAAGTATATTGTAATTTCATTGTAAATCTGGACCATTCATTATAAGGTCGCAGATCTAATGATAGAGATTGTGTTAGGGTTTTGTGCCCTAGAAGGCAACCCTCTTTTATGAGGGAAATGTATTGTGGCTAAGTATGTTGGCGAGTATTGTATTCTGAGAGAGGAGACTGTGAGAGAAAGAAGAGGAAGTTACAGTGGGTTTTGCTGTAGGTTGTATCCCTTCATTTTGTTGGATAATAATAAAGAAAGGACTTGGCAATTTCTCTGGTGGACGTAGCCCACACTAGGTGAACCATGTAAATCTGTGTCTCTCTTGTATTGTGTATATTATGTGTTTTGTTTCCACATTTATTTTATTTTATTGCTCCGTGGTCCTGTTTTTCTAACAACTGGTATCAGAGCATAAGGTAACTCACAGGAAAAGAGGGTTCCTGGTTCGAGTGGGAGCAATGTCGGAAGATGGAAAATTTAGGGTTGATAAATTTAACGACCAAAACTACCAGTTATGGAAGATGCAGATGGAAGATTATTTATATCAAAAGGATCTATTCCTACCATTGAGCGGAGTAGCAAAGAAGACGACGGCCATGAAGGACGAAGAATGGGAGATTCTTGATAGAAAGGTTCTAGGAACGATACGGCTGAGCCTGGCAGCATCAGTGGCTTTCAATATCTTGAAAGAAAAGACAACAAAGGGTTTGATGGACGTGTTGGAAAAATTGTATGAAAAACCGTCGACGTAAAATAAGGTATTTCTAATGAAGAGATTATTTAATATGAAGATGTCGGAAGGTGGGTCTGTTGCAGATCATTTAAATGAATTTAATACAGTTACTAATAAACTAAGTTCTGTAAAAGTGGACATTTATGATGAGGTTAGGGCTCTTCTAATATTGTGCTCATTGCCAGAAAGTTGGAATGGCTTGGTCATGGATGTAAGTAACTCTATCTCTGGTTCAAATACTTTAAAATTTGATGATGTGGTTGGTGTTATCCTTAGCGAGGAAATGTGATGGAAAAGCACAGGTGAGACATCAGGTAATGTGTTAAAAATGGAGAATAGGGGAAGACAAAAGGATAGAGGAAAGGGCTCAGGGAACCGTGGGAATTCTAGGAAGGACAGATCCAAATATAGACTTGGAAAGGTAGAGTGCTGGAATTGTGGGAAGAAAGGACATCTGAAGAAAGACTACAGAGCTCCAAAGAAATAAAGAGATGGACAACATGCGAGAAATCATGAAGCAAATGTAATAGGTGATGTGTTACAAGATGCTTTGATTATTTCTGTAGATAATATTTTTGAGTCTTGGGTAGTAGATTCAGGGGCTTCATTTCATGCCACACCCCATAGGAAACATTTTCTAGATTATGTTC
>ML779072.1:1536504-1558367 GCA_009831015.1 Picea engelmannii | reverse complement strand
TTACGAGTCGATGAAACAGTGAATGCAATCATAGGATTGGGAGAAGAAATTGAAGAATCTGTAATTGTTCAAAAGATACTAAGATCTCTTCCTATGAGATTCAACCCTAAGATATCAACACTAGAAGAAAGATCGGATCTGGAATCAATAAGCATGGACAAACTGCATGGAATCTTCACAGCATATGAAATGAGAATTGAGCAAGAAAATCCAGATGTAAAAGAAGCATCCTTCAAGGCATCTAAAAGATGAAATCAAAATAAAAAGGAACAAGAAGAATATAGCAGCATCAGTGACGCCTCGAAAGATGATGAAGAAGTGGCCAACTTCGTCAAAAGACTGAACAAGGGAACCAAAAGTAGGTATAGAGGTAAGATCCCTTTAGTTTGTTTTAATTGTGATGGTATTGGTCATTTTGCTAACAAATTTCCTCATAAGAAAAAGAGAAATGATGAAGGTTACTCAAAAGGAAAACATACATATAAAGGCAAAAGAAATACAAAGAAAGTTTTCAAGAAAATCTTATACACCAAAGAAGACATCTCATCATCAAATGAAGATGAAGTCAGTGACAATGAGATAGGAAGAGTTCTATTCATGGCAGTAAAAGACTCTGACAAAGAAGACTTTGAAGAAAAATATGAAGAAGCCGAAGAAGAATGTGAATAATTCGAAGAAGAAATTGAAGAGGCAGAAGTTGACTATCGAGAAGAATTAGTGTGTGACATAGAAGTTATCAGAAGAGAAAAAAAGAAAAACAAGAAACTACAAGCAGAACTAGACAAGAAAAAGGACACTCGAGAACTAGAACAAATGATCACAAAATTGAAGGTTCAAATAGAAGAAGATAAAAGAATTGAAGAAGCACTCAAAGAACAACTACAAGAAAAGGACAAGATCATTGGAAAATTGGAAGTAGAGTTTGTCACACTAAGAAAGGATATTCAAAAGAAAAATATGTAGAATAGCTCAAAAGTTCTGGATGACATTATCAGCAGTAAAAAATCTCATCTTGATAAGTTCGGACTTGGATACAATCAAACAGAAAATGGATCAAGCTCCAAAACAATAGAGAAAGAAACAAATCCAAAGAGCTATGTAGAAACAGTCAAAGAGGATAGGAAGATATACTAGGAAGATTACAGGGACACTCCTCCACCAAGAAGATTCAGATTTCATAATCAACAACAGACAGATAGGCCTCAAGAAGAAGAAGGATTCATAAGAGCACCTCCTTTCAGAAGATCTTCAACTCCCAGGTATCAAACTATATTTTTCTGTTTATGTTATGCATGTAATAATTTTGGACATAAAGTTGTGAATTGCAGAACTAACAACAGGAACAGTAACAACTTTGAGAGTTATACACAAAGGGATTATTCAAGGAGACCAAGTCACACACAAAGAACAAGTTACAACAGGTTTGAATCTTTGAGCATTGAAGTGGAATGTTACAAATGTAACAATTTTGGACACATGGCCAAGGATTGCAGAATGACAGTCCCTCCTAAAGAACCTCAACAAAATAACAACAGTCACAGATAAGAACCTCATAAAATGACATGGATAGGAAAGAAAGATCAGTATAACAATGAAGAATGAATAGTCGCTCTACAAGCTAAGAAGAAGAAACATGGTTGGTATGTTGACAGTGGATGTTCAAAACACATGACAGGTGATAAAGACAAATTTATTACATTATGAAAAGAAAAAAATGGATCAGTCTCCTTCAAAAATGATAATTCATCCAAAATCATTGGAGAAGGCACAATCCGAATTGGGAACAATAATGAAAAGGCACAAAATGTTCTATTGGTAGAAGATATGAAACATAATCTTCTAAGTGTGAGTCAAATGTGTGACCAAGTGATGCAGGAGCATCGCTCACTCATCAAGCGAGCTAGCACATTGAGAGGAAACAGCTGGACAGCGCCAGCGCACATTTTGAAATGCTTTGAAAATTGTTGCGCCGACCTTTATTGAAGTCAATCATAAAGAAGCGCACTTGTATTGTAAAGGGGACCTTGAGCCTTTAAGCTCTCGTCCTTAGTAGATAGGAAGGCATTTAATAGATTTAATGATGTTAGATAGGAATTAATTGTAGATTTGATAGTTGTAGAATTTGAGAGGGCAAACGGAATATAGGCACCCTCCTTTGTACATTGTAACATTATCAAACAGGAGCAAGAAGAGAAGAGCAGAGCAGAGAATTGTCTAAAGAACACCCATGTACATAGATTGAATTAATAGAAGAAAACTTTGATTCAGTTCCATGGTTATGTGTTGTTTCTCTGTGTGTTGATGTTATGCTCATGAGTATTTTCTTTCTGTCATGCATTTGCTTTTATGTGCTGTGTATGTGATTTCATAGTTGATTTGAAATCTGAGAGAATGAGTGGATGAGTTTCAATTGTTTCTCTAAGTAAGCCAGAGAATTCTTGCAAGGAGTGCAGTTGAATTTGTCCGCAAGGAGTGCGTGACTGCAAGGTTTACTTAGAGATAGCTTTTGTTCTCATCTCAGAAGTGCAGATTTGGCACCGGAGCCGTGCAAGTGTGCGTAGGCTAGAAGAAGACTCAGGGTTGCAATCCTGAGAAAAGGGAATTAGGACTGTTGCTGCTGGTAAGTGCACAGAGTTATGGAAGACCGAACACTTTGAGAGCTGTTGGAGGTTGAGTACGAGAAGCATGTGAAAAATCTCTGAGGGAGTCAGAGTTGACAAGCTCAGGAGGGATAGTTCCTTCGTGATACTGTGGGAACAAACCCAGGAGAGGGTTCGAACAAGATGGAGCTTGGAATAGAAGAAATCCTCAAGGAAGAGAATCAACGGCCAGGGTTCGCAGAGGAGAATCACGAAGTCCCACCGACCGTCAAATCTTGGAGGAGTTGTGAGGGATTTATCCCCTAGGCGCAGGAAGAACCCGGAGCCATCGGGATTCGACATATCAGGTTTTCCGGAGGCAAGAGTTTCATAGTGGTTGAAATCGTGATTTGCGATTTCCCGATTTAATTGGAGCCATTGATCACCAGGGGACAGGTGGCACGAGATCCCGGGAAGTCGGGATTCGGCATTCGGGAATTCTCATTGCAAAGGAATTGTGACCGGTGAAATCGTGATCCTGCGAGGAATTAGCGCACGTGCATATCGGAGTTCGGGGCTTGGAGATTTGTGGAGGCAGTGACGCACGAAAACACAAGTGTCGATTTCCCGATAGGGAAATCCCCGACGAGAATGGAAGTGTTGACCCTTTGACCATCGGGGTTCGGGGTTTTGGATAACCCGAGAATCGTGCACACAGGTTTCGCGATATCGCGAAACCCGATTTCCCGAGAAGACTGCCGGGAGATCAATAGGTAATCCTATGGGAAACGAAAGGTCCCGATACGGGATTGGAAGGGCACTGTAGCTCTTCGGGCCTGAGACGAAGAAGGTCCTAGTGATCATGATCGTTCTCCGAGGAGCGGGGAAGGTTGCGTCAGAGTGGTATCAGAGCAAGGAGGTTGTTAGATTACATGGATTGTCGAGAAGTATAGTCTCGGATCGGGATACCAAATTCATAGGTCATTTTTGGAGGACGCTATGGAAGAAGCTAGGAACTAACTTAGTGTTTAGTTCATCATATCATCCGAATATGGATGGGCAGACAAAGGTGGTGAACAGAAGTCTGGGGGATCTATTGAGAAGCCTGGTGACAGAGCACCATAGCAGTTGGGACCAGATTTTACCACAGGCAGAGTTTGCGTACAATGAGTCTGTGAATCGGAGTACAGGCAAAAGCCCATTCTAGATTTTGTATGGAACACAGCCAAGGGGGGTTTCTGAACTCAGGCAGTCAGAACAGGCTGCAACTAGCAGTGCGAGCGTTGAAGAGTTCACTGAGGCGATGCAGGAACTTCACAGCAAGGTGAAGCAACGACTGCAAGACTCAAATCAGGAGTATAAGCATAGAGCCGATCAACAGAAGAGACAACTTCAGTTCGAAGTTGGTGATTTGGTTCTAGCACATCTAAGGAAAGAAAGGTTCCCAAGGGGAACATATAACAAGCTCAAGATGAAGAAAATCGGCCCTTGCAGAGTCCTAAAGAAATTCGGGGAGAACGCTTATGAAATTGAGTTGTCGGATGACATCGGGATATCTCTGATATTTAATGTTTCGGATTTATACCCATACAGGGCTGGAGAAACAGAGACTAGAACTGAGGAACCAGTAATCCAGTGGCAGAAGCAATTACCAGTTGCAGAGAAACCACAGATGGAGTGCATACTGGACAAGCGGATAGGAAAGAAGACCAGACGAAAGCAATACTTCGAGTACCTGGTGAAATGGAAGAACCACCCAGTGGAGGATGCCATCTGGGAAAATGAAGTAATGATACAGAGGCATGGACAGACCATGCAGGAGCTCATGGACAGGAGCCCATGAAAGTTTTCAAGCCGAGGAGTATGATGCAGGAGCATCGCTCACTCATCAAGCGAGCCAACACATTGAGAGGAAACAACTGGACAATGCCAGCGCACATTTTGAAATGCTTTGAAAATTATTGCACCGACCTTTATTGAAGTCAGTCATAAAGAAGTGCACTTGTATTGTAAAGGGGACCTTGAGCCTTTAATCTCTCATCATTAGTATATAGGAAGGCATTTAATAGATTTAATGTTGTTAGATAGGAATTAATTGTAGATTTGATAGTTGTAGAATTCGAGAGGGAAAACGAAATATAGGCACCCTCCTTTGTACATTGTAACATTATCAAACAAGAGCAACAAGAGAAGTGCAGAGTAGAGAATTGTCTAAAGAACACCCATGTACAGAGATTGAATTAATAGAAGAAATCTTTGATTCAATTCCATGGTTATGTGTTGTTTCTTTATGTGTTGATGTTATGCTCATGAGTATTTTCTTTCTGTCATGCATTTGCTTTTATGTGCTGTGTATGTGATTTCATAGTTGATTTTAAATCTGAGAGAATGAGTGGATGAGTTTCAATTGTTTCTCTAAGTAAGCTAGAGAATTCCTGCAAGGAGTGCAGTTGAATTTGTTCGCAAGGAGTGCATGACTGCAGGGTTTACTTAGGGATAGATTTTTCTCTCATCTCAGAAGTACAGATTTGGCACTGGAGCCGTGCAAGTGTGCATAGGCTAGAAGAAGACTCAGGGTTGTGATCCTGAGAAAAGGGAATTAGGACTGCTGTTGCTGGTAAGTGCACAGAGTTTTGGAAGACCCAACACTTTGAGAGTTGTTGGAGGTCGAGTACAAGAAGCGTGTGAAAAATCTCTGAGGGAGTCAGAGTTGACAAGCTCAGGAGGGACAGTTCCTTTGTGATACTGTGGGAACAGACCTAGGAGAGGGTTCGAACAGGACGGAGCTTGGAATAGAAGAAATCCTCAAGGAAGAGAATCAACGGACAGGGTTCGCAGAGGAGAATCACGAAGTCCCACCGACCGTCAAATCTTGGAAGAGTTGCGAGGGATTTAGCCCCTAGGCGCAGGAAGAACCTGGAGCCATCGGGATTTGGCATATCGGGTTTTCTGTAGGCAAGAGTTTCATAGTGGTTGAAATCACGATTTACGATTTCCTGATTTAATCGGAGCCGTTGATCGCCACGGGACAGGTGGCACGAGATCCCGAGAAGTCGGGATTCATCATTCGGGATTTCTCATTGCAAAGAAATTGTGACCGGTGAAATCGCGATCCCACGATTCCCGATAGAGTGAAGAAAGGAGGTGACATGGCAAGGAATTAGCGCACGTGCGTATCAGAGTTCGGGGCTCGGAGATTTGTGGAGGCAGTGACGCACGACAACACAAGTGCCGATTTCTCGATAGGGAAATCCCCGACGAGAACGGAAGTGTTGACCCTTTGAACATCGGGGTTCGGGGTTTTGGATAACCCGAGAATCATGCACACAGGTTTCACGATATCGCAAAACACGATTTCTTGAGAAGACTGCCGGAAGATCAATAGGTAATCCTGTGGGAAACGAAAGGTCCTGATATGGGATTGGAAGGGCACTGTAGCTCTTCGGGCCTGAGACAAAGAAGGTCCTGGTGATCGCGATCATTCTCCAAGGAGCGGGCAAGGTTGCGTCACCAAGGTCATAAAATTACTTTTGATTCAGAAAAGTGTGAGATAAGAAAAGAAGGTTCAGGGAAATTGGTCAGTACATCTACAAGAACTTCAAACGACATATATGTGTTAAGTGAAATTGGAAATGAAAAGTGTTGTCTAGGAAAGGAAGATGAAATTTGGCTATGGCATAGAAGAATGGGTCACATGCATTTTGATAACCTTGTCAAAGTCAACACAAGAGAAGCAGTCAGAGAAATGCCCCAGATCACGAAACCAACCAACACTTTATGTAAGCATTGTCAACAAGGAAATAAAACAAAGACCAGGTTCAAATCAAAGGAATATTCAACAACAAGACCACTGGAAATTGTGCACACTAATCTAGTTGGACCAACTACAACAGAGGGATTAAAAGGTGAAAAATATTTTATGTTATTAGTTGATGATTATACAAGAATGAATGCAGTTTGCTTTCTCAAGAACAAGTCAGAAGCTTTTGAAAACTTCAAGATCTACAAGGAAATGGTTGAAAATGAGATGGATTCAAGAACCAAATTTTTGAGATCTGATAATGGAGGAGAGTTCACTTCAAAGGTATTTATGGACTAGTATAGCAGTCATGGAATAAAAAGGCAATTCTCTGTCGCTAGGACACCTCAACAGAATGGAGTTGTTGAAAGAAAGAACATGACAGTACAAGAAATGACTCGAACAATGCTAATGGATTCCAAATTGACAGATATATTTTGGACACGGGCAGTGCATACAACAGTTCACATTCAAAACAGAGTAATTCTCAGAAGCAACACTGATAAAACTCCCTACGAGCTATGAAAAGGAAGACCAACAAATGTGAAGCACCTCAAAGTTTTTGGAAGCAAATGCTACATCAAAAGAGAATATGGAAGAATGGGAAATTTTGAATCTCGTGTGGACAAAGGAATACTTGTTGGTTACTCAAGTAAAGGGAAAGCATACAAGTGTTACAATCTAATATTGAACAAAGTTGTGAAAAGCATCAACGTAACAATTGATGAAATAGGCAGACCAGAATCAAAGGAAGAAGAAAACAAATCAATGGAACAAATTTTCAAAGAAGAAGACGAAAAAGAAGTAGAAGAGGAAGATGAAGATGAAGAGGAAGAGAATCCCACAAAAGAAGAAGAGCAAGTTCATAAAGTATCTTCAAATACACCTAGAAAACGAGTACAAAAGAATCATCCTTCAGATCAAATTATTGGAAACAAAGATGCAGGAGATGAGACTAGAAGAAAAATCCATTCACCAGAACAAACACACCTAGCACTCTTATCTACAATTGAACCAAATTGTTTTGAAGAAGATAGAAAGGATGAATTTTGGAATAAGGCCATGGATGAAGAATTGGATCAAATAAAGAAAAATGACACTTGGGAATTGGTTCCAAGACCAAAGAATAAGAATATGATCAGCACAAAATGGGTTTTCAGGAATAAATTGAATGAAGATGGATAGGTTATAAGTAACAAAGCTAGATTGGTATGTAAAGGATATGCACAGATTGAAAGAATCGACTATGAAGAGACATTTGCCCCAGTTGCCAGAATGGAAGAAATCCGTTTACTTTTAGCTTATGCATGCTCCAAAAATGTTAAGTATATCAGATGGACGTAAAATCATCTTTTCTGAATGGGGAACTTGAAGAAGAAGTCTACATTGAACAACCAGAAGGATTTCAGTTGTCAGAGAACACATACTATGTATGTAAATTAAAAAAGGCCTTGTATGGTCTAAAACAGGCTCCTAGAGCATGGTACTCTAGACTGGATAAGTATCTGCAGTAGGCAGGGTTCAGAAAAGGAAGTGCAGACAACAACCTCTACATCAAGGTAAGTCAAGGTAATATTTTATTAATTGAATTTTATGTTGATGATATTATTTTTGGTAGTGATGATGACAGGTTTAGCCAGAAATTTGCAAAAGACATGCAGAATGAATTTGAAATGTCGTTAATTGGAGAACTATCCTTCTTTCTGGGACTTCAGATACGTCAAAGCAACCAAGGGATTTTTATTTCTCAAACCAAGTATATCAGAGAAATGCTAAAGAGGTTCGGAATGGAAGATTGCAAACCATTTATCACTCCTATGCAAACCATTTGTAAGTTGAGCAAACATGATGATTCGAAGTCTATAGATCAGAGGCAATACAGGTCAATGATTGGCAGCCTACTATATGTGACAACATCCAGACCAGATGTAATGCAAGCAATTAGACATGTGGCACGATTTCAAGCAACACCAAAGGAATCACATGTATTAGCAGTAAAAAGAATTTTCAGATATTTCAAAGGAACAAAAGAGTTTGGATTATGGTATCCAAAAGGAAAATATCTATAACTTATTGCCTACACAGATGCAGATTGGGCAGGTTGTATTGATGACCGACAAAGAACCAGTGGAGCAATGTTCTACTTAGGTGAGTGTTTGGTATCATGGCTAAGCAAGAAACAATCATCAATATCTCTATCTACAACCGAGTGTTGACGGGCGAAATTCACCACTCATCAACTAGAAGGGTGAATCCGGTCCGGGGTTATCTAATTAACCCAAGCCATTTGGATTGACTCACCCTGATGGGTTTAATGGCTCCATTGGCCAATCTAAAGTCCTAAGGGAAAGTGAAAAACAACTAAAAGAAATCTAATAACTTACTAAATAATAATCACTAATATATATATATATATATATATACAATTTATCTAAATAATATTTGTATAATAGTTCTATTTATCATATATATACAATATATACAAATCACGAGTTTTAATCTAAACTCATAAAAATCAAATGTAAATTGATTCTTTTAACCATAGTAATAAAGTAAGAGAAAAATACTATTTATTTTTTATTTGTTTTTGTTGTATGTATACATTCATAGAATCAAATACTAAACTACTTAATTAAACAAAAAGATATAGATAGTGGAAATCATTTTATATGTAAAAACTTCTATAATCAACAAGCAAATGAAATAAAATAACAGACTAACCTATTGATGTATCCAATGTCTGTACAATAGAGAATATCCATCCACCGTTATATGAGAAGTAAACCTGCAACGAATCTCAAGATTGCTCCGAACAAATGCGAAACAATAATGTTGGAGATTGATTTTTGATAACAGAACATATAATGGACACAGTCACAGTGATCTTATGATTTACAAGTAAATACAATGAGATAAGCCTCACTATAAGAACTTGTATTTAAACATTCAACAGAAAATTAGAGATAAATCTCTAATTTAAATTGGATAGATGATCATTGTGTATTATATATGAAACACGAGATATGGATAGCATATAAAAATGCATCATATCAACTTGCAATAATTCATGACGACAAAACCAACCATCATCTATTATCAAATCAAAATAAACATAACTTGAAATAAAACATCATACAGAAAAGCTAAAGCTGTAACATGCATTCTGTTCCATTCAAGTCTATGAGTAAATGTCCATATTATTTCCCCAGGCCAAGATGATCAACTGTTTACAAATTCATGGGTTTATAAAGGTCTCAGGAAAGATAACTGTTTATGTTCCTGAGATCAAATTTGTTTCAAAAATAAAGGGGGATGCAACCACCCTGATTTCACTAAATCCTCTAACAACAGTTCATTTCTGTTCAATGAAAATACATCATAGATATGACTAGAAGGTTTGAAGAGTGCCTCAAATCATTTTTGACATCATAGATCCCTGAATATCCTGGAACAGAAAGAAAATAGAAAGATTTCAGATACCTTTTCTGTCATTAATTTACACAATTCGAATTGATATAACTAGCTACAGAATCTTGTAGTTATTTTAGTAAATGAAATATCATTTTATTTAATGAATAAAACAAACTAATTTAATAATGGAAAATAGCTTATCCAGCAAACCAAATAATCTAACGTAAGAATGAAATCAAACATACTATTAATCTAAGAGATCATACCTGTAAAAATGCAATCAAATCGTATCAAGAAACTTTGGAGTTTACAATGGATGTAGCAGCCTCAACGTTTTTAAATATCACATGACCTATGGTTTTAATACTTTTTTCTTTCCCCTGGAGGACAGATTCAAGCCTGCCAGCTCCTTTGTTTTTAAAATTGATATCAATATTACTCTTAAATCTCTTTCCTATAGGTTCCTTTACATTTTTAACACAGTCATTTGGATGTGTAATCTGTTGATAGGCCTGTTGAATAGCCTTGGGATCTATCAAGGGTTCACTGTTAGGAGGTTAAGGAACAGGCCTGAGAAGGTGGGAAGGGCACTGTAGCAAGGTCTGTAACAGAATAATAATAAAAAACGCTCATCTTACCCAACACAAAAATTCTGAGAATTTTACCTCCAAAGGTCGAATCATATCTCTCCAATGGCCCATTTTTTGGAGAAATTGCCTACCAGGAAGATAAAAAGACTCATTTTGGTTCTGGGTTTTAAAGGGTTTGTTCTAATTCGTAGCGGTTTGCTCAGAATATCTCCCGCAAAATCGTGTATCTAGCAGGCAAAAAAAAATGAGATTAAACTCTGCTAACAAAAGTGTAAAACTTCAAGGCTTGCAGGGAGTCCTGTAGCTTGACTCAAGAAATCCTCGGCAACCTACAGTAGCACATCACCTTCCTTAGCCCTATAACCATCAAAGGAGAATGTGAATTCTTCGGCAACCTGTAAATTAAAGCCTTGAAACTTTCTAATGAAAACATGCCAGCCATTTCTTTCCAAATCTTCTCTAGCATCGTCGTATGAGAGTAGGGTTTGGATACCGTTTGGTTCAATTCTTACGACAGGAGCCATACTGGATGGGAGGGTAATCAAACAAAAACAACATACAACTAGGGTTTGTGAAAACAAAACAGAGCCATAACCCCGAGCCCAACAATGAACGATGTAAAGACTCATACGATGGGATAGTTGTTTAATTAAAATGCATGTGAAGAGGTTTGAGAAACCCGAGTCCATCTCAAGAGATAATGGCAGTATGCAAGTTGTATGTCACCTTTGCATTCTCTATGCGCTAGGACCAAAACATTAAAATGAAAATGAGTGCATGCATCATGGGTTTGATTACAAAGTTTGGGTAAGTGAAAAATCAAGAGTTTTGTAAAAGAAACGTAACCAAGGATCAAACCAAAACTATACAAAAAAGTCAAATGGTGGGGGTATTTTGTTGATAAAACCATCAACTTCTTAAGCATGCTTGGAATTAAAAGGATCAAAAACAAAGAGAGTAACATCTTCATGGCAAGAAATCAAAACTCCATAATAAATTATATAAACAATTTGCCTTCAATGAAATTTTAAAACACAATGGTAATCACAGTCGCAAGTTTTCATGCTTTCAGTCATGAAAACCAAGCATGAATAGACAGAAGGGAAAAGTGACAACTCGTAACTGTCATTTAGAAATTTCTCATGAAGAGTGATAAAAATTCAAGACCCTAGTTAGGAAGATATATAGTTCATTTAACTAATGTAAAAAGTTAAGAAAATCGTTGGGCTGCCAACAATGGCGACACGCTAGGAGAAATAGTTATCTCTATAATACGAATGAGTTCAGGTTAGAGAAATCTGAAAAAATTCAAATCGAAGAATAACTGCAAGGTTATTTGAACATCTTTAAAAAGAACTAGACGCAACCTAGTTTCAGATACCTTTCGTTTAAAAGAATGAAAACTGGTGGCAAACTTAACAAAAGAAAGCCACGATGTTAAGTTAAAATCTCCAATACTGTTGACAGGGCCACTGCTACCAGCAGGCATCCATAGCCTCGACAGGGATGTCAATTAACCCACTCTGATGTTTGTAACCTACCCAAGAAATTTCAAATCAGAATGAAAGATGCTTGTGGCCAGCACAATGTTTATACCTGAGAATTTTCTTTTACCTGACATCGCTTCGCTTCCATCGGGCCTGTTGAGTACCCTGACGAAGTTATCTTGGCATCATGCATGCATTTAACCACTGACAACAGACCTGTTCAGTGTCCCGGCGGGTTTACAAGCACTTCCCACAGCTCTCTGAGAATTTATTCACATTCTGATATAGTTTTAAAGATATTCAATAGAGTGGGGTGACGCTGAAAATTATGGTTTTTTAACTTAATATTTCCACAGGCCTTTAAATTTTTCTAGCAAACCTTCATCAAGATCTTAAAAAAAAACCCGTTCATTGATAGAACTAATTTTCAAGGACAGGGAGACGTCGTTGAGTTGCTTTCTTAAAGAACAGGGACAACGTAAAAAGACTTTTTGAAGATATTTGTGAATACTTTCAAGTGCATATTGAAAACAAGTAATCGACTTTCAGAAAAAATGACACCTTTAACCAGCCTACAATTTCAGAGAAGGACAACAATAGATGTTCCAACATCCTTTGACAGTTATTTTCGAGATGAAGCATTATGTTCTCTTTTTCTGAGCTAGACTGTAATACAGGCACGTTTGACTCAAAAAGGCCAATAAAAAAAATGAAAATAAAAACAACAAACCAGCAAAGAGAAACGAAAAGCAAAGAAATCAAAACAAAAAATATATATACAAAGATGGGTCTGAAAACATCATGCGAAAAATCCCTTAGGAAACTACAAAAGAAAAACAATAGGAAAAATCCTCGTTGATGTGAAAGCAGTCCTATTCGTGACACCTTGGGTTAGGGTCGAATTTAGAATTCAGATTTATTTACCTCTTTACTTTCCATTTAAGATTTTGATAATAATACTGCGGCTTTGAAAAGAAATATTCAACGAAAAGTAGAGAGAAAAGGATCATGCGAACTTCCATGGCATTAATCATGCTATGGTTCTCATGGTGCGCCCACTTGCATCCATGACTGCATTATTACACATAGAAATAGTGAGGAATAAAATGGAAATAAAACCTATTCCTAAACCTACCCTAACTACTGAACAAATCAGAATACTATGTGAAGTCATGCTGCCAATGTAGCCATCAGAGCAACTCTAATTTTGCAATGGAAACAAAATCAAACATTACTAACAAGAATGGTAATATATCAAAAAATGACATAGATATATCACACTTACCTTCATAATCATCATTTAGAAACAAAGTAAGCATGATCTTACCATTCCCTCGAAATTTCTTGATGTATGAATCCTCCAACCATTGTACAATCTTGTCGTGATAAGGGTCATAATGGCATGGGCGAGTGTAAGTAAGTTTGAAAAACTTGTCAAGATTACGAGGAAATGAAATAACCATTAGCCAAGGCTGAAATGCCCCATCTTCCTGACAATTCTCTAAGTGTTCATTAATTTCTTCACATGGAGGATCTAAAAGAAATATGTCACGCCTACTTCCAAGATACTTAGGTAAAAACAAATCAAGCACAACTTTATCTTTATTATGAAGATTTTTTATATATGAATATTCAAGCCATCCCAAGATCCTGTCACAAAAATGGGGATGCAAACCATGACTATGATGAAATGAATATATCAATGGGGAACTCATCATAAGAGGATTCGTGACATCAATTAGATCATTGGTTTGAATGTTTCCTTTGATGAGATTGATCATTTCAAAATGTGAAGCATAAACATTAAGATTCGAGATAATCAAAGAATGAATATGCAACATAGAATGTCTGATCTCCATAAGATATAGTGCATTGTCTTTTTCAACAATAAACTGTGTAAAATCATCTCACAACATGTCCTTTTCCCGTATGAGTGATGAAAGTGAACAAGCGTCAAATCCAATTCTATCAATGTTATGCTTGGAATTAACTTCATCAAATATTGGCATATCGAAAGGATATGATTGTGGTAGAAAAGAGTAGGATGTTGTAGGTAAGGTATCAAGTCCACCGGAATCTAAAAAGAGATCAGGATATAAAGAATAAAAGGAATCTAAAATAAGCACCTGGAAAGAATCTCTTGAACTATAATATTTAACAATAGTATTCTCAAGACATTTCTCTTCACTTTCTTTAAAACTCTCACTCTGTTTTGGTGATAAATTCTTCAACATAATATGATCATCTAGATTTGCCTTCTGTACGATAGATAATTCAACACTTTCATGGAAAACATCTGATCTTTCATGTTGATAAGGTACGGTTTGTAGATGAGGGTTTAAGGTTACTTATTCCAATTGCATATCTTCTTCTCTAATCTGTTTTGTAAGAATGTTAGAATGCTTAAGATGATTTTCATCACTTAAGTGTTCTTCAATGACTGAGTTTAAATATTGATTAGAGCATGAGTTACAAGAATGAGGATATTCACCTCGACCAAGAATTGAATATTTTTCCGCGATGGTCGAAGACTGAAAATATAATGATTCAGAGGAGAAAATAGTTTGGTTGTCAATAAGAACCTGGTTAATAGATTCTACCTCCTTTGCTTGTTAAAAATTTTCGGATGGATTCCTCTCATCCTGCAAACTAAATTCTTCTCGTAGTTGAGTGATAGGATTTGCAAGTGGTTCTTCATTCACGATTGAATATGACTGGATGGAAGGGACGCAAGCATCATAGTGGAGATTTAATACAAATGACATGTCATCGAGATTAAATTTACAGAGGATATGATAGATTCTTGTTGAAAAGTCTTCCGAAGATGAATCACCATTGATTATCAAACTCTGGAATTCTTCACATAATTGATTGTAATCACAAATTTCGAAATCATCTAGAAATTCATCTACAAATTGAAACCAATCAAAATTGTGACATGCTGGAAAGGACTCAAACCAATGTTTAATCCGACATCTAAAAGTAAAAGTAAACAGTCTACATAAAACTCTTAAATCAGAGATGTCATATTTGATGCATTTTCACCAAAACTTGTTAAGGTGTTCTTTAGCAAATGTATTGCCTCCACCATTAAAGGTGAGTTTGGACAAGCAAAAGACTGTCTCATTGGGAACATCAGGTAATGAGAAGTTGAAAGCATGTTCCAACACAGTGATTTGGGGAGCCATGGGGAAATTGAATACATTTAAAATAAAGGCTCCTACAAGGCCAACTTGTCAGTCGGCCCTCCTTCTAGCACCATTTGTTGACAGGCGAAATTGACTGCTCGCCAACTGGAAGGGCGAATCCGATCTGGGGTTGTCTAATTAACCCAAGCCGTTTGGATTGACTCACCCTGACGGATTTAATGGTCCTGTTGGCCAATCTAAACTCCTAAGGGAAAGCGAAAAAAAACTAAAAGAAATATAATAAATTACTAAATAATAATCACTAAAATATATATATATACATACATATATATATATATATATATATATACACACACAATTTATCTAAATAATATTTTTATAATAGTTCTATTTATCATATATATACAATATATACAAATCACGAGTTTTAATCTAAACTCATAAAAATCGAATGTAAATTGATTCTTTTAACCATAGTAATAAAGTAAGCGAAAAATACTATTTATTTTTTATTTGTTTTTGTTGTATGTATACATTCACATAATCAAATACAAAACTACTTAAATAAACAAAAAGATATAGATAGTGGAAATCATTCTATATGTAAAAACTTTTATAATAAACAAGCAAACGAAATAAAATAACAGACTAACCTATTGATGTATCCAACGTCTGTACAAAAGAGAATATCCAACTACCTTTATCGGAGAAGTAAACCTGCAACGGATCTCAAGATTGCTCTGAACAAATGCGAAACAATAATGTTGGAGATTGAGTTTTGATAACAGAACATATAATTGACACAATCACAGTGATCTTATGATTTACAAGTAACTACAATGAGATAAGCCTCGCTATAAGAACTTGTATTTAAACATTCAACAAGAAAATTAGAGATAAATCTCTAATTTAAATTGGATAGATGATCATTGTGTATTATATCTGAAACACGAGATATGGACAGCATTTAAAAATGAATCATATCAAATTGCAATAAATCATGACGACAAAAGAAACCATCATCTATTATCAAATCAAAATAAACATAACTTGAACTAAAACATTATACAGAAAAGCTAAAGCTGTAACATGCATTATGTTCCATTCAAGTCTGCGAGTAAATGTCCATATTCTTTAACCGAGATGAGATGATCCACTGTTTACAAAATGATGGGTTTATAAAGGTCTCAGGAAAGATAATTGTTTCTGTTACTGAGATCAAATTTGTTTCAAAAATAAAGGGGAGATGCAACCACCCTGATTTCACTAAATCCTCTAACAACAGTTCATTTCCGTTCAATGAAAATACATCATAGATATGAATAGAAGGTCTAAAGAGTGCCTCAAATCATTTTTGACATCATGGACCCCTGAATATCCTAGAAGAGAAAGAAAATAGAAAGATTTCAGATACCTTTTCTGTTATTAATTTACACAATTCTAATTGATATAATTGGCTACAAAATCTTGTAGTTATTTTAGTAAATGAAATCTCATTTTATTTAATGAATAAAACAAACTAATTTAATAATGAAAAATATCTTATCCAGCAAACCAAATAATCTAACTTAAGAATGAAATCAAACATACTATTAATCTAAGAGATCATACCTGTAAAAATGCAATCAAATCGTATCAAGAAACTTTGGAGTTTACAATGGCTGTAGCAGCCTCAAAATTTTTAAATATCATATGACCTATGGTTTTAATACATTTTTCTTTCCCCTGGAGGACAGATTCAAGCCTGCCAGCTCTTTTTTTTTTAAAATTGATATCAATATTACTCTTAAATCTCTTTCATGTAGGTTCCTTTACATTTTTAACACAGTCATTTGGATGTGTAATCTATTGATAGGCCTGTTGAATAGCCTTGGGATCGATCAAGGGTTCACTGTTAGGAGGTTAAGGCACAGGACTGAGCAGGTGGGAAGGGCACTGTAGCAAGGTTTGTAACAGAATAATAAAAAAGCGCTCATCTTACCCGACACAAAAATTTTGAGAAATTTACCTCGAAAGGTCCAGGCATATCTCTCCAATGGCCTATTTTTTGGAGAAACTTCCCTCTATGGAGATAAAACGACTCATTTTAGTTCTGGTTTTGAAAGGGTTTGTTCTAATTCAGAACGGTTTGCTCAGAATCTCTCTCGCAAAATCATGTCTCCAATAGGCAAAAACAAATGAGATTAAACTCTGCTAACAAAAGTGTAAAACTTCAAGTCTTGTAGTGAGTCCTATAGCTTGACTCAAGAAATCCACGGTAACCTCCAGTAGCACATCACCTACCTTATCCCTATAACCATCAAAGGAGAACGCGAATTCTTGGACAACCTATAAATTAAAACCCTGAAACTTCCTGATGAAAACATGCTAGCCATTTCTTTCCATATCTTCTTTAGCATCATCGTATGACAGCAGGGTTTGGATACTGTTTGGTTCAATTATTACAATAGGAGCCATACTGGATGGGAGGGTAATCAAACAAAAACAACATATAGGTAGGGTTTGTGAAAACAAAATAGAGCCATAACCCCAAGCCCAACAATGAATGATGTAAAGACTCATACGATGGGATAGTTGTTTAATTAAAATGCATGTGAAGAGGTTTGAGAAACCTGAGGCCATCCAAAGAGATAATGGTAGTCTGCAAGTCATATGCCACCTTTGCATTCTGTACGAGCTAGGACCAAAACATTAAAATGAAAATGAGTGCACACATCATGGGTTTGATTACAAAGTTTGGGTAAGTGAAAAATCAAGAGTTTTGTAAAAGAAACTTAACCAAGGATCAAACCAAAACTATACAAAAAAGTCAAATGGTGGGGGTATTTTGTTGATAAAACCATCAACTTCTTAAGCATGATTGGAATTGAAAGGATCAAAAACAAAGAGAGTAACATCTTCATGGCAAGAAATCAAAACTCCATAATAAATTATATAAACAATTTTCCTTCAATGAAATTTTAAAACACAATGGTAATCACAGTCGCAAGTTTTCATGCTTTCAATCATGAAAACCAAGCATGAATGGACATAAGGGAAAAGTGACAACTCGTAACTATCGTTTAGAAATTTCTCATGAAGAGTGATAAAAATTCATGACCCTAGTTAGGCAACTATATAGTTCGTTTAACTGACGTAAAAAGTTAAGAAAATCGTTGGGCTGCCAACAATGGTGACACGCTGGGAGAAGCAGTTATCTCTGTAATACGAACGAGTTTAGGTTAGAGAAATCTGAAAAACTTCAAATCGAAGAACAACTGCAAGGTTATTTGAACATCTTTAAAAAGAACCCGACGCAACCTAGTTTCAGATACCTTTCGTTTAAAAGAATGAAAACTGGTGAAAAACTTAACAAAAGAAAGCCACGATTTTAAGTTAAAATATCCAATACTATTGACAGGGCCACTGCTACCAGCAGGCATCCATAGCCTCGACAAGGATGTCAATTAAACCACTCTGACGTTTGTATCCTACCCAATAAATTTCAAATCAAAATGAAGGATGCTTATGGCCAACACAATGTTTATACTTGAGAATTTTCTTTTACCTGACATCGCTTCGCTGCCAGCAGGCCTGTTCAGTACCCCGACGAAGTTATCTTGGAATCATGCATGCATTTACCCATTTCCAGTAGACCTGTTCAGTGTCCCGATGGGTTTACAAGCACTTCCCACAACTCTCTGAGAATTTATTCACTTTCTGATATAGTTTTAAAGATATTCAATAGAGCAGGGTGATGCTGAAAATTCCATTTTTTTAACTTAATATTTCCACAAGCCTTTAAATTTTTTTAGGAAACTTTCATCAAGATCTAAAAAAAAACAGTTCATTGATAGAACTAATTTTCAAGGACAGGGAGACGTCGTTGAGTTGCTTTCTTAAAGAACAGGGACAACATAAAAAGACTTTTTAAAGATGTTCGTGAATAATTTCAAGTGCAGATTGAAACCAAGTAATCGACTTTCAAACAAAATGACACCTTTAACCAGCCTACAATTTCACAAAAGGATAGCAATAGATGTTCCAACAACCTTTGATAGCTATTTTCAAGATGAAGCATTATGTTCTCTTTTTCTGAGCTAGAATGTAATACAGGCACGTTTGACTCAAAAAGGCCAATAAACAAAAATGAAAATAAAAACAACAAACCGGCAAAGAGAAACAGAAAGCAAAGAAATCAAAACAGAAAAATATATACAAAGATGGGTTTGAAAACATCATGTGAAAAATCCCTTGGGAAACTACAAAAAAAAAAGAATAGGAAAAATCCTCATCGATGTGAAAGCAGTCCTATTCTTGACACCTTGGGTCAGGGTCAAATTTACAATTCAGATTTATTTACCTCTTTACTTTCCATTTAAGATTTTGATAATAATACTGCGTCTTTGAAAAGAAATATTCAACAAAAAGCAGAGATAAAAGGATCATGCGAACTTCCCTGACAATAATCATGTTATGGTTCTCGTGGTGTGCCCACTTGCATCCATGACTGCATTATTCCAAAGAGAAATAGTGAGGAATAAAATGGAAATAAAACCTATTCCTAAACCTATCCTAACAACTAAACAAATCATAATACTACGTGAAGTCATGCTTCCAATGTAGCCATCAGAGCAACTCTAATCTTGCAATGGAAACAAAATCAAACATTACTAAAAAGAATGGTAATATATCAAAAAATGACATAGATATATCACACTTACCTTCATAATCATTATTTAGAAACAAAGTAAGCATGATCTTACCATTCCCTCGAAATTTCTTGATCTATGAATCCTCCAACCATTATATAATCTTGTCATGATAAGGGTCATAATGGCATGGACGAGTGTAAGTAAGTTTGAAAAACTTGTTAAGATTATGAGGAAATGAAATAACCATCATCCAAGGATGAAATGCCCCATCCTCCTGACAATTCTCTAAGTGTTCATTAATTTCTTCACATGGAGGATCTAAAAGAAATATGTCATGCCTACTTCCAAGATACTTAGGTAAAAACAAAGAAAGCACAACTTTATCTTTATTATGAAGATTTTTTATATACGAATATTCAAGCCATCCCAACATCTTGTCACAAAAATGGGGATGTAAACCATGACTTTGATGAAATGAATATATCAATGTGGAACTCATCATAAGAGGATTCATGACATCAATTAGATCATTGGTTTGAATTTATCCTTTGATGAGATTGATCATTTCAAAATGTGAAGCATAAACATTAAGATTCGAGCTAATCAAAGAACGAATATGCAACATAGAATGTTTGATCTCCATAAGATATAGTGCATTGTCTTTTTCATCAATAAACTGTGTAAAATCATCTCACAACATGTCCTTTTCCCATATGAGTGATGAAAGTGAACAAGTGTCAAATCCGATTTTATCAATGTTATGCTTGGAATTAACTTCATCAAATCTTGGCATATCGAAAGGATATGATTGTGGCAGGAAAGAGTAGGATGTTGTAGGTAAGGTATCAAGTCCACCAGAATCTAAAAAGAGATCAAGATATAAAGAATAAAAGGAATCTGAAATAAGCACCTAAAAAGAATCTCTTGAACTATAATATTTAACAATAGTATTCTCAAGACATTTCTCTTCACTTTCTTTAAAACTCTCACTCTGTTTTGGTGATAAATTCTTCAACATAATATGATCATCTAGATTTTCCTTTTGTACGATAGATAATTCAACACTTTCATGGAAAACATCTGATCTTTCATGTTGATAAGGTACGATTTGTAGATGAAGGTTTAAGGTTACTTATTCCAATTACATATCTTCTTCTCTAATCTGTTTCGTAAGAATGTTAGAATGCTTAAGATGATTTTCGTCACTTAACTGTTCTTTAATGACTGAGTTTAAATATTGATTAGATCATGAGTTACAAGAATGAGGATATTCACCTCAACCAAGAATTGAATATTCTTCCGCGATGGTTGAAGACTGAAAATATAATGATTCAGAGGAAAAACCAGTTTGGTTGTCGATAAGAACCTGGTCAATAGATTCTACCTCCTTTGCTTGTTCAAAATTTTTGGACGGATTCCTCTCATCCTGCGAACTAAATTCTTCTTGCAATTGAGTGATAGGATTTGCAAGTGGTTCTTCATTCACGATTGAATATGACTGGATGGAAGAGACGCACGCATCATAGCGCAGATTTAATACAAATGACATGCCATCGAGATTAAATTTACAGAGGATATGATAGATTCTTGTCGAAAAGTCTTCTGAAGATGAATCACCATTGATTAGCGAAGTCTGGAATTCTTCACATAATTGATTGTAATCATAAATTTCGAAAGCATCTAGAAATTCATCTACAAATTGAAACCAATAAAAAATGTGACATGCTGGAAAGGACTCAAACCAATGTTTAATCCGACCTGTAAAAGTAAAAGCGAATAGTATGCATAAAACTCTTAAATCATAGATGTCATGTTTGATGCATTTGCACCAAAACTTGTTAAGGTGTTCTTTAGCAGATGTATTTCCTCCACCATCAAAGGTGAGTTTGGACAAGCGAGAGACTGTCTCGTTGGGAACATCGGGTAATGAGAAATTGAAAGCATGTTCCAACAGAGTGATTTGGGGAGCCATGGGGAAATTGAATACATTTAAAATAAAGGCTACTACAAGGCCAGCTTGTCAGTCAACCCTCCTTCTAGTGCGATTTGTTGACGGGTGAAATTGACCGCTTTTCAACTAGAAGGGTGAATACGTTCTGGGGTTGTCTAATTAACCGAAGTCGTTTGGATTGACTCACCCCGATGGGTTTAATGGCCCCGTTGGCCAATCTAAAGTCCTAAGGGAAAGCGAAAAACAACTAAAAGAAATATAAT
>ML779072.1:1524043-1536456 GCA_009831015.1 Picea engelmannii | reverse complement strand
CTAAATAATATTTGTATAATAGTTTTATTTATCATATATATACAATATATACAAATCATGAGTTTTAATCTAAACTCATAAAAATCAAATGTAAATTGTTTCTTTTAACAATAGTAATAAAGTAAACAAAAAATACTATTTATTTTTGATTTGTTTTTGTTGTATGTATACATTCACAGAATCAAATACTAAACTACTTAATTAAACAAAAAGATATAGATAGTGGAAATCACTCTATATGTAAAAACTTCTATAATAAACAAGCAAACGAAATAAAATAACAGACTAACCTATTGATGTATCCAACGTCTGTACAATAGAGAATACCCAACCACCTTTATCTGAGAAGTAAACCTGCAACAAATCTCAAGATTGCTCCGAACAAATGCGGAACAATAATGTTGGAGATTGAGTTTTGATAACAGGACATATAATGGACACAGTCACAATGATCTTATGATTTACAAGTAACTACAATGAGATAAGACTTTCTATAAGTACTTGTATTTAAACATTCAACAGAAAATTAGAGATAAATCTCTAATTTAAATTGGATAGATGATCACTGTGTATTATATCTGAAACACGAGATATCGACAGCATATAAAAATGAATCATATCAATTTGCAATAAATCATGATGAAAAAAGTAGCCATCATCTATTATCAAATCAAAATAAACATAACTTGAACTAAAACATCATACAGAAAAGCTAAAGCTGTAACATGCATTCTGTTCCATTCAAGTCTGTGAGTAAATGTCCATATTCTTTCCACAGGCCAAGATGATCCACTGTTTACAAAATGATGGGTTTATAAAGGTCTCAGGAAAGATAATTGTTTTTGTTCCTGAGATCAAATTTGTTTCAAAAATAAAGGGGGATGCAACCACCCTGATTTCACTAAATCCTCTAACAACAATTCATTTCTGTTCAATGAAAATACATCATAGATATGAATAGAAGGTCTGAAGAGTGCCTCAAATCATTTTTGACATCATGGATCCCTGAATATCCTGGAAGAGAAAGAAAATAGAAAGATTTCAGATACCTTTTCTGTCATTAATTTACACAATTCGAATTGATATAACTAGCTACAGAATCTTGTAGTTATTTTAGTAAATGAAATCTCATTTTATTTAATGAATAAAACAAACTAATTTAATAATGAAAAATAGCTTATCCAGCAAACCAAATAATCTAACTTAAGAATGAATTCAAACACACTATTAATCTAAGAGATCATACCTGTAAAAATGCAATCAAATCGTATCAAGAAACTTTGGAGTTTACAATGGCTGTAGTAGCCTCAATGTTTTTAAATATCACATGACCTATGGTTTTAATACATTTTTCTTTCCCCTGGAGGACAGATTCAAGCCTGCCAGCTCTTTTGTTTTTAAAATTGATATCAATATTACTCTTAAATCTCTTTCCTGTAGGTTCCTTTACATTTTTAACACAGCCATTTGGATGTGTAATCTGTTGACAGGCCTGTTGAATATCCTTGGGATTGATCAAGGGTTCACTATTAGGAGGTTAAGGAACAGGCCTGAGCATGTGGGAAGGGCACTGTAGCAAGGTCTATAACAGAATAATAAAAAAATGCTCATCTTATCCGACACAAAAATTCTGAGAATTTTACCTCCAAAGGTCGAGGCATATCTCTCCAATGGCCCATTTCTTGGAGAAACTTCCCCCCTTGGAGATAAAACGACTCATTTTGGTTCTGGTTTTTAAAGGGTTTGTTCTAATTCGCAGCGGTTTGCTCAGAATCTCTCCCGCAAAATCGTGTCTCCAACAGGTAAAAAAAAATGAGATTAAACTCTGCTAACAAAAGTTTAAAACTTCAAGGCTTGCAGGGAGTTTTGTAGCTTGACTCAAGAAATCCTCAGTAAACTCCAGTATCACATCACCTACCTTAGCCCTATAAGCATCAAAGGACAACACGAATTCTTGGGCAACTTGTAAATTAAAGCCCTGAAACTTCCCGATGAAAGCATGCCAGCCATTTCTTTCCAAATCTTCTCTAGCATTGTCATATGAGAGCAGGGTTTGGATATCATTTGGTTCAATTATTATGACAGGAGCCATACTGGACGGGACGGTAATCAAACAAAAACAACATATAGGTAGGGTTTGTAAAAACAAAATAGAGCCATAACCCCGAGCCCAACAATGAATGATGTAAAGACTCATATGATGGGATAGTTGTTTAATTAAAACGCATGTGAAGAGGTTTGAGAAACCTGAGGCCATCCCAAGAGATAATGGCAGTTTGCAAGTCGTAAGCCATCTTTGCATTCTGTACGATCTAGGAGCAAAACATTAAAATGAAAATGAGTGCACGCATCATGGGTTTGATTACAAAGTTTGGGTAACTGAAAAATCAAGAGTTTTGTAAAAGAAACTTAACCAAGGATCAAACCAAAACTATACAAAAAATTCAAATGGTGGGATTCTTTTGTGTATAAAACCATCAACTTCTTAAGCATGCTTGGAATTGAAAGGATAAAAAACAAAGAGAGTAACATCTTCATGGCAAGAAATCAAAACTCCATAATAAATTATATAAATAATTTGCCTTCAATGAAATTTTAAAACACAATGGTAATCACAGTCGCAAGTTTTCATGCTTTCAGTCATGAAAACCAAGCATGAATAGATAGAAGGGAAAAATGACAACTTGTAACTGTCGTTTAGAAACTACTCATGAAGAGTGATAATAATTCATGACCCTAGTTAGGAAACTATATAGTTTATTTAATTGACGTAAAAAGTTAAGAAAATCGTTGGGCTGCCAACAATGGCGACACGTTGGAAGAAACAGTTATCTCTATAATACGAATGAGTTCAAGTTAGAGAAATCTGAAAAACTTCAAATCGAAGAACAACTGCAAGGTTATTTGAACATCTTTTAAAAGAACCAGACGCATCCTAGTTTCAGATACCTTTCGTTTAAAAGAATGAAAACTGGTGACAAACTTAACAAAAGAAAGCCATGATGTTAAGTTAAAATCTCCAATACTGTTGGCAGGGCCACTGCTTCCAGTAGGCATCCATAGCCTTAACAGGGATGTCAATTAACCCACTCCGACGTCTGTATCCTACCCAAGAAATTTCAAATCAAAACGAAGGATGCTTATGGCCAACACAATGTTTATACCTGAGAATTTTCTTTTACTTGATATCGCTTCGCTGCCAGTAGGCCTGTTCAGTACCCTGGTGAAGTTATCTTGGCATCATGCATGCATTTACCCGCTACTAGCAGACCTGTTCAGTGTCCCGGTGGGTTTACAAGCACTTCCCACAACTCTCTCAGAATTTATTCACTTTCTGATATAGTTCTAAAGATATTCAATAGAGCAGGGTGACGCTGAAAATTCCAGTTTTTTAACTTAATATTTACACAGGCCTTTAAATTTTTCTAGCAAACCTTCATCAAGATCTAAAAAAAAAAATAGTTCATTGATAGAACTAATTTTCAAGGACAGGGAGACGTCGTTGAGTTGCTTTCTTAAAGTTCAGGGACAACATAAAAAGACTTTTTAAACATATTCGTGAATACTTTCAAGTGCAGATTGAAACCAAGTAATCGACTTTCAGACAAAATGACACCTTTAACCTGCGTACAATTTCAGAGAAGGACAACAATAGATGTTCCAACAGCCTTTGACAACTATTTTCGAGATGAAGCATTGTGTTCTCTTTTTCTGAGCTAGACTGTAATACATGCACGTTTGACTCAAAAAGGCCAATAAAAAAAAATGAAAATAAAAACAACAAGCCAACAAAGAGAAACGGAAAGAAAAGAAATCAAAACAGAAAAATATATACAAAGATGGGTCTGAAAACATCATGTGAAAAATCCCTTGGGAAACTAAAAAAAAAAACAATAGTAAAAATCCTCGTCAATGTGAAAGCAGTCCTATTCGTGACACCTTGGGTTAGGGTTGAATTTACAATTCAGATTTATTAACCTCTTTACATTCCATTTAATATTTTGATAATAATACTGTGGATTTGAAAAGAAATATTCAACGAAAAGCACAGATAAAAGGATCATGCGAACTTCCCTAACAATAATCATGTTATGGTTCTCGTACTACGCCCACTTGCGTCCATGACTGCATTATTACAAATAGAAATAGTGAGGAATAAAACAAAAATAAAACCTATTCCTAAACCTACCCTAACTACTAAACAAATCAGAATACTTCGTGAAGTCATGCTTCCAATGTAACCATCGGAGCAACTCTAATCTTGCAATGGAAACAAAATCAAACATTACTAACAAGAATGGTAATATATCAAAAAATGACATAGATATATCACACTTACCTTCATAATCATCATTTAGAAACAAAGTAAGCATGATCTTACCATTCCCTCGAAATATCTTGATCTATGAATCCTCTAGCCATTGTACGATATTTTTGTGATAAGGGTCATAATGGCATGGGCGAGTGTAATTAAGTTTGAAAAACTTGTCAAGATTACAAGGAAATGAAATAACCATCATCCAAGGCTGAAATGCCCCATCCTCCTGACAATTCTCTAAGTGTTCATTAATTTCTTCACATGGAGGATCTAAAAGAAATATGTCATGCCTACTTCCAAGATACTTAGGTGAAAACAAAGCAAGAACAACTTTATCTTTATTATGAAGATTTTTTATATACGAATATTCAAGCCATCCCAAGATCCTGTCACAAAAATGGGGATTCAAACCATGACTATGATGAAATGAATATATCAATGGGGAACTCATCATAAGAGGATTCGTGACATCAATTAGATCATTGGTTTGAATTTTTCCTTTGATCAGATTGATCATTTCAAAATGTGAAGCATAAACATTAAGATTCGAGCTAATCAAAGAACAAATATGCAACGTAGAATGTTTGATCTCCATAAGATATAGTGCATTGTCTTTTTCAACAATAAACTTTGTAAAATCATCTCGCAAAATGTCCTTTTCCCATATGAGTGATGAAAGTGAACAAGCGTCAAATCCGATTTTATCAATGTTATTCTTTGAATTAACTTCATCAAATATTGGCATATCAAAAGGATATGACTATGGCAGAAAAGAGTAGGATGTTGTAGGTAAGGTATCAAGTCCACCAAAATCTAAAAAGAGATCAGGATATAAAGAATAAAAGGAATCTAAAATAAGCACCTGAAAAGAATCCCTTGAACTATAATATTTAACAATAGTATTCTCAAGACATTTATCCTCACTTTCTTTAAAACTCTCACTTTGTTTTGGTAATAAATTCTTCAACATAATATGATCATCTAGATTTGCCTTATGTACGGTAGATAGTTCAACACTTTCATGGAAAACATCTGATCTTTCATGTTGATAAGGTACGATTTGTAGATGAGGGTTTAAGGTTACTTCTTCCAATTGCATATCTTCTTCTCTAATCTGTTTCGTAAGAATGTTAGAATGATTAAGATGATTTTCGTGACTTAAGTGTTCTTCAATGACTGAGTTCAAATATTGATTAGAGAATGAGTTACAAGAATGAGGATATTCACCTCGACCAAGATTTGAATCTTCTTCCGCGATGATTGAAGACTAAAAATATAATGATTCAGAGAAAAAACCAGTTTGGTTGTCGATAAGAACCTGGTTAATAGATTCTACCTCCTTTGCTTGTTCAAAATTTTAGGATGGATTCCTCTCATCCTGTGAACTAAATTCTTCTCGCAGTTGAGTGATAGGATTTGCAAGTGGTTCTTCATTCATAATTGAATATGAATGGATGGAAGGGACTCAAGCATCATAGCGGAGATTTAATACAAATGTCATGTCATTGAGATTAAATTTATAGAGGATATGATAGATTATTGTCGAAAAGTCTTCCGAAGATGAATCACCATTGATTAGCGAAGTCTGGAATTCTTCACATAATTGATTGTAATCATAAATTTCGAAAGAATCTAGAAATTCATCTACAAATTGAAACCAGTCAAAAATGTGACATGCTGGAAAGGACTCAAACCAATGTTTAATTCGACCTCTAAAAGTAAAAGCGAATAGTCTGCATAAAACTCTTAAATTAGAAATGTCATGTTTGATGCATTTGCACCAAAACTTGTTAAGGTGGTCTTTAGAAGTGTATTTCCTCCACCATCAAAGGTGAGTTTGGACAAGCAACAGACTGTCTCGTTGGGAACATTGGGTAATGAGAAGTTGAAAGCATGTTCCAACACAGTGATTTGGGGAGCCATGGGGAAACTGAATACATTTAAAATAAAGGCTCCTACAAGGCTAGCTTATCAGTCGACCCTCCTTCTAGCGCCATTTGTTGACGGATGAAATTGACCGCTCGTCAACTGGAAGGGTGAATTTGGTCCGGGGTTGTCTAATTAACCCAATTCGTTTGGATTGACTCACCCTGATGGGTTTAATGGCCCCGTTGGCCAATCTAAAGTCCTAAGGGAAAGCGAAAAACAACTAAAAGAAATATAATAACTTACTAAATAATAATCACTAATATATATATATATATATACACAATTTATCTAAATAATATTTGTATAATAGTTCTATTTATCATATATATACAATATATACAAATCACGAGTTTTAATCTAAACTCATAAAAATCGAATGTAAATTGATTCTTTTAACCATAGTAATAAAGTAAGCGAAAAATACTATTTATTTTTTATTTGTTTTTGTTGTATGTATACATTCACATAATCAAATACTAAACTACTTAATTAAACAAAAAGATATAGATAGTGGAAATCATTCTATATGTAAAAACTTCTATAATAAACAAGAAAACGAAAGATAATAACAAACTAACCTATTGATGTATCCAACATTTGTACAATAGAGAATATCCAACCACCTTTATCTGAGAAGTACACCTGCAACGGATCTCAAGATTGCTCCGAACAAATGCGAAACAATAATGCTAGAGATTGAGTTTTGATAAGAGAACATATAATGGACACAGTCACAGCGATCTTATGATTTACAAGTAACTACAATGAGATAAGTCTTGCTATAAGAACTTGTATTTAAACATTCAATAGGAAATTAGAGATAAATATCTAATTTAAATTGGATAGATGATCATTGTGTATTATATCTGAAACACGAGATATGGACAACATATAAAAATGAATCATATCAACTTGCAATAAATCATGAAAACAAAAGAAACCATCATCTATTATCAAATCAAAATAAACATAACTTGAACTAAAACATCATACATAAAAGCTAAAGCTGTAACATGCATTCTGTTCCATTCAAGTTTGTGAGTAAATGTCCATATTATTGCCCCAGGCCGGGATAATCGACTGTTTACAAAATGATGGGTTTATAAAGGTCTCAGGAAAGATAATTTTTTCTTTTCCTGAGATCAAATTTGTTTCAAAAATAAAGGGGGATGCAACAACCCTCATTTCACTAAATCCTCTAACAACAATTCATTTCTGTTGAATGAAAATACATCATAGATATGACTAGAAGGTCTGAAGAGTGCCTCAAATAATTTTTGACATCATGGATCCCTGAATATCATGGAAGAGAAAGAAAATAGAAAGGTTTCAAATACCTTTTCTGTCATTAATTTACACAATTCAAATTGATATAACTGGCTACAGAATCTTGTAGTTATTTTAGTAAATGAAATCTCATTTTATTTAATGAATAAAACAAACTAATTTAATAATGAAAAATAACTTATCCAACAAACCAAATAATATAACTTAAGAATAAAATCAAACATACTATTAATCTAAGAGATCATACCTATAAAAATGCAATCAAATTGTATCAAGAAACTTCGGAGTTTACAATGGCTGTAACAGCCTCAACGTTTTTAAATATCACATGACATGTGGATTTAATACGTTTTTCTTTCCCCTGGAGGATAGATTCAAGCCTGCCAGCTCTTTTTTTTTCAAAATTGATATAAATATTACTCTTAAATCTCTTTCCTGTAGGTTCCTTTACATATTTAACATAGTCATTTGGATGTGTAATCTGTTGATGGGCCTGTTGAATATCCTTGGGATCGATCAAGGGTTCACTGTTAGGAGGTTAAGGCATAGGCCTGAGCAGGTGGGAAGGGCACTGTAGAAAGGTCTGTAACAGAATAATAAAAAAAATGCTCATCTTACCCGACACAAAAATTCTGAGAAATTTTCCTCCAAAGGTCGAGGCATATCTCTCCAATGGCCCATTTTTTGGAGAAACTGCTCACAATGAAGATAAAATGGCTCATTTTGGTTCTAGGTTTTAAAATGTTTGTTCTAATTCACGGCGGTTTTCTCAGACTCTCTCCCGCAAAATTGTGTCTCCAGCAGGCAAAAAAAAACGAGATTAAACTCTGCTAACAAAAGTGTAAAACTTCAAGGCTTGCATGGAGTCTTGTAGCTTTACTCAAGAAATTCTCAGTAACCTCCAGTAGCACATCACCTACCTTAGCCCTATAACCATCAAAGGAGAACGCGAATTCTTGGGAAACCTGTAAATTAAAACCCTGAAACTTCCTGATGAAAAAATGTCAACCATTTCTTTCCAAATCTTCTCTAGCATCGTCGTATGAGAGCAGGGTTTGGATAGCGTTTGGTTAAATTCTTATGATAGGTGCCATACTAGAGGAGAGGATAATCAAACAAAAACAACGTACAGGTAGGGTTTGTGAAAACAAAATAGAGCCATAACCCCGAGCCCAACAATGAATGATGTAAAGACTCATACGATTGGATAGTTGTTTAATTAAAATGCATGTGAAGAGGTTTGAGAAACCCAAGGCCATCCCAAGAGATAATGGTTGTCTGCAAGTCGTATGCCACCTTTGCATTCTGTACAAGCTAGGACCAAAACATTAAAATGAAAATGAGTGCACGCATCATGGGTTTGATTACAAAGTTTGGGTAAGTGAAAAATCAAGAGTTTTGTAAAAGAAACGTAACCAAGGATCAAACCAAAACTATACAAAAAATTCAAATGGTGGGGGTCTTTTATTGATAAAACCATCAACTTCTTAAGCATGCTTGGAATTGAAAGGATAAAAAACAAAGAGAGTAATATCTTGATGGTAAGAAATCAAAACTCCATAATAAATTATATAAACAATTTGCCTTCAATGAAATTTTAAAACACAATGGTAATCACAGTCGCAAGTTTTCATGCTTTTAGTCATGAAAAAAAAGCATGAATAGACAGAAGGGAAAAGATACAACTCGTAACTGTCATTTAGAAACTACTCATGAAGAGTGATAAAAATTCATGACCCTAGTTAGGCAGCTATATAGTTCGTTTAACTGACGTAAAAAGTTAAGAAAGTCGTTGGGCTGCCAACAATGGCGACACGCTGGGAGAAGCAGTTATCTCTGTAATACGAATGAGTTCAGGTTAGAGAAATCTGAAAAAATTCAAATCGAAGAACAACTGCAAGGTTATTTGAACATCTTTAAAAAAAACTAGACACAACCTAGTTTCAGATACCTTTCGTTTAAAAGAATGAAAACTGGTGACAAACTTAACAAAAGAAAGCCGCAATGTTAATTTAAAATCTCCAATACTATTCATAGGGCCACTGCTACCAGCAAGCATCCATAGCCCCGACAGGGATGTCAATTAACCCACTTGGACATTTGTATCCTACCCAAGAAATTTCAAATCAGAGCGAAGGATGCTTATGGCCAGCACAATGTTTATACCTGATATTTTCTTTTACCTGACATAGCTTCGCTGCTAGCGGGCCTGTTCAATACCCCAATGAAGTTATCTTGGAATCATGCATGCATTTACCCACTGCCAGCAAACCTGTTCAGTGTCCTGGCGGGTTTACAAGTAATTCCCACAACTCTCTGAGAATTTATTCACATTCTGATATAGTTTTAAAGATATTCAATAGAGCGGGGTGACGCTGAAAATTCTGGTTTTTTAACTTAATATTTTCACATGCCTTTAAATTTTTCTAGCAAACCTTCATCAAGATCTAAAAAAAAAATAGTTCATTGATAGAACTAATTTTCAAGGACAGGGAGACATCGTTGAGTTGCTTTCTTAAAGAATAGGGACAATGTAAAAAGACTTTTTAAAGATATTCATGAATACTTTCAAGTGCAGATTGAAACCAAGTAATAGACTTTCAGACAAAATGACACCTTTAACTAGCCTACAATTTCAGAGAAGGACAACAATAGATGTTCCAACAGCCTTTGAAAGCTATTTTCGAGATGAAGCATTATGTTCTCTTTTTCTGAGCTAGACTGTAATACAGGCACGTTTGACTCAAAAAGGCCAATAAACAAAAATGAAAATAAAAACAACAAACAAAAAAAGAGAAATGGAAAGCAAAGAAATCAAAACAGAAAAATATATACAAAGATGCGTCTGAAAACATCATGCGAAAAATCCCTTGGGAAACTAAAAAAAAAAAAATAGGAAAAATCCTCGTCGATGTGAAAGCAGTCCTATTCATGACACCTTGGGTCAGGGTCAAATTTACAATTCAAATTTATTTACCTCTTTACCTTCCATTTAAGACTTTGATAATAATACCGCGGCTTTGACAAGAAATATTCAATGAAAAGAAGAGAGAAAAGGATCATGCAAACTTCCCTGACAATAATCATGTTATGGTTCTTGTGGTGCACCTACTTGCATCCATGACTGCATTGTTTCAAAGAGAAATAGTGAGGAATAAAACAGAAATAAAACCTATTCCTAAACCTACCCTAACTACTAAACAAATCAGAATACTACGTGAAGTCATGCTTCCAATGTAGCCATCAGAGCAACTCTAATCCTACAATGGAAACAAAATCAAACATTACTAACAAGAATGGTAATATATACAAAAAAATGACATAGATATATCACACTTACCTTTATAATCATCATTTAGAAACAAAGTAAGCATGATCTTACCATTCCCTCAAAATTTCTTGACGTATGAATCCTCCAGCCATTGTACAATCTTGTAGTGATAAGGGTCATAATGGCATGGGCGAGTGTAAGTAAGTTTGAAAAACTTGTCAAGATTACGAGGAAATGAAATAACCATCAACTAAAGCTGAAATGCCCCATCCTCCTGACAATTCTCTCAGTGTTTATTAATTTCTTCACATGGAAGATCTAAAAGAAATATGTCACGCCTACTTCCAAGATACTTAGGTAAAAAAAAAGCAAGCACAACTTTATCTTTATTATGAAGATTTTTTATATACGAATATTCAATCCATCCCAAGATCCTGTCACAAAAATGGGGATGCAAACCATGACTTTGATGAAATGAATATATCAATGGGGAACTCATCATAAGAGGATTTGTGACATCAATCAGATCATTGGTTTGAATTTTTCCTTTGATGAGATTGATCATTTCAAAATGTGAAGCATAAGCATTAAGATTCAAGCTAATCAAAGAACAAATATGCAACATAGAATGTTTGATCTCCATAAGATATAGTGCATTGTCTTTTTCAACAATAAACTGTGTAAAATCATCTCACAACATGTCCTTTTCCCATATGAGTGATGAAAGTGAACAAGCGTCAAATCCGATTTTATCAATGTTATGCTTGGAATTAGCTTCATCAAATCTTGGCATATCGAAAGGATATGATTGTGGCGGAAAAGAGTAGGATGTTGTAGGTAAGGTATCAACTCCACCATAATCTAAAAAGAGACCAAGATATAATGAATAAAAGGAATCTGAAATAAGCACCTAAAAAGAATCTCTTGAACTATAATATTTAACAATAGTATTCTCAAGACATTTCTCTTCACTTTCTTTAAAACTCTCACTCTGTTTTGGTGATAAATTCTTCAACACAATATGATCATCTAGATTTTCCTTCTGTACGATAGATAATTCAACACTTTCATGGAAAACATTTGATCTTTCATGTTAATAAGCTACGATTTGTAGATGAGGGTTTAAGGTGTTGGATCATGTTGTCATTGATGCCAATGGTTTGATTGATTGATGTCAAGTGATTGATTGATGTCAAAGGATTGATTAATTGATGATTGATGTAATATAATATGTATTGTCCTTGATGAGAATGCATAGATGAAGATGGATCAATGAGTTGTCATTGATACATGATGAAGATGGATCGATGTGGTTCCATTGGTATATGATACATTGTTGGAAAAATGTATAGATGACTCATTATTGTCTTATCATGATTGATAAGGTGTACAAATGGATGAACTCCAAAGTGGTCCCCTTATGGTGAAAGCCCTCACGGGAAGACGCTTTGTGGAGTAGGAGGAACCATGCTTGTATGAGGAATAACAAGATGAAGATCAAGGAAATTGTTGGTGAAACTATCCTAGATGGATAGTGTTTGTCATGCCATTTCTGGTGGTATGTGGAACATCACATAATTCCTCACGGTTAGAGAGTTATGGCCATGA
>ML779072.1:1485442-1514446 GCA_009831015.1 Picea engelmannii | reverse complement strand
ACAATTTATCTAAATAATATTTGTATAATAGTTCTATTTATCATATATATAAAATATATACAAATCACGAGTTTTAATCTAAACTCATAAAAATCGAATGTAAATTGATTCTTTTAACCATAGTAATAAAGTAAGCGAAAAATACTATTTATTTTTTTATTTTTTTTGTTGTATGGATACATTCATAGAATCAAATACTAAACTACTTAATTAAACAAAAAGATATAGATAGTGGAAATCATTCTATATGTAAAAACCTCTATAATAAACAAGCAAACGAAATAAAATAACAGACTAACCTATTGATGTATCCAACATCTGTACAATAGAGAATATCCAACCACCTTTATCTGAGAAGTAAACTTGCAACGGATCTCAAGATTGCTTCGAACAAATGTGAAACAATAATGCTGGAGATTGAGTTTTGATAACAGAACATATAATGGACACAGTCATAGTGATCTTATGATTTACAAGTAACTACAATCAGATAAGCCTCGCTATAAGAACTTGTATTTAAACATTCAACGGAAAATTAGAGATAAATATCTAATTTAAATTGGATAGATGATCACTGTGTATTATATTTCAAACACGAGATATGGACAACATGTAAAAATGAATCATATCATCTTGCAATAAATCATGATGACAAAAGCAACCATCATCTATTATCAAATCAAAATAAACATAACTTGAACTAAAACATCATACAGAAAAGCTAAAGCTGTCACATGCATTATGTTCCATTCAAGTGTGTGAGTAAATGTCCATATTCTTACCCCAGGCCGAGATGATACATTGTTTACAAAATGATGGGTTTATAAAGGTCTCAGGAAAGACAATTGTTTATGTTCCTGAGATCAGATTTGTTTCAAAAATAAAGGGGGATGCAACCACCCTGATTTCACTAAATCCTCTAACAACAGTTCATTTATGTTCAATGAAAATACATCATAGATATGACTAGAAGGTATGAAGAGTGCCTCAAATCATTTTTGACATCATGGATCCCTGAATATCCTGGAAGAGAAAGAAAATAGAAAGATTTCAGATACCTTTTCTTTCATTAATTTACACAATTTGAATTGATATAACTGGCTACAGAATCTTGTAGTTATTTTAGTAAATGAAATCTCATTTTATTTAATGAATAAAACAAACTAATTTAATAATGAAAAATAGCTTATCCAGCAAACCAAATAATCTAACTAAAGAATGAAATCAAACATACTATTAATCTAGGAGATCATACCTGTAAAAATGCAATCAAATCGTATCAAGAAACTTTGAAGTTTACAATGGTTGTAGCAGCCTCAACGTTTTTAAATATCACATGACCTGTGGTTTTAATACATTTTTCTTTCCCCTGGAGGATAGATGCAAGCCTGCCAGCTCTTTTGTTTTTAAAATTGATATCAATATTACTCTTAAATCTCTTTCCTCTAGGTTCCTTTACATTTTTAACACAGTCATTTGGATGTGTAATCTATTGATAGGCCTGTTGAATAGCCTTGGGATCAATCAAGGGTTCAATGTTAGGAGGTTAAGTCACAGGCCTGAGTAGGTGGGAAGGGCACTGTAGCAAGGTCTGTAACATAATAATAAAAAAACGCTCATCTTACCCGACACAAAAATTCTGAGAAATTTACCTCCAACGGTCGAGGCATATCTCTCCAATGGCCCATTTTTTGGAGAAATGGTCCTCTATGAAGATAAAATGGCTCATTTTGGTTATGTTTTTTAAAGGGTTTGTTCTAATTCGCAACGGTTTGCTCAGAATCTCTCCCACAAAATCGTGTCTCCAGCAGGCAAAAAGAAATGAGATTAAACTCTGCTAACAAAAGTGTAAAAATTGAAGGCTTACAGGGAGTCCTGTAGCTTGACTCAAGAAATCCTCAGTAACCTCCAGTTGGACATCACCTACCTTAGCCCTATAACCATCAAAAGAGAACACAAATTCTTGGGCAACCTGTAAATTAAAACCCTGAAACTTCCTGATGAAAACATGCCAGCCATTTCTTTCCAAATCTTCTGTATCATTGTATTATGAGAGCAGGGTTTGGATACTGTTTGGTTCAATTCTTATGACAAGAGCCATATTGGATGGGAGGGTAATCAAACAAAGACAACATATAGGTAGGGTTTGTGAAAACAAAACAAATCCATAACCCCGAGCCCAACAATGAGCGATGTAAAGACTCATACGATGGGATAGTTGTTTAATTAAAACACATGTGAAGAGGTTTGCAAAACCCGAGGCCATCCCAAGAGATAATGGTAGTCTGCAATTCGTATGCCACCTTTGCATTCTATACGAGCTAGGACCAAAACATTAAAATGAAAATGAGTGCATGCATCATGGGTTTGATTACAAAGTTTGGGTAGGTGAAAAATCAAGAGTTTTGTAAAAGAAACGTAACCAAGGATCAAACCAAAACTATACAAAAAAGTCAAATGGTGGGCGTCTTTTGTTGATAAAACCATCAACTTCTTAAGCATGCTTGGAATTGAAAGGATAAAAAACAAAGAGAGTAACATCTTCATGGCAAGAAATCAAAACTCCATAATAAATTATATAAACAATTTGCCTTCAATGAAATTTTAAAACACAATGGTAATCACAGTCGCAAGTTTTCATGCTTTCAGTCATGAAAACCAAGCATGAATAGACAGAAGGGAAAAGTGACAACTCGTAACTATCATTTAGAAACTGCTTATGAAGAGTGATAAAAATTCATGACCGTAGTTTGGCAGCTATATAGTTCGTTTAACTGACGTAAAAAGTTAAGAAAATTGTTGGGCTACCAACATCGAGGTAGAGTATATTGCAGCAACATCATGTTGTACACAGGCTCTTTGGATGAAACAAACTTTGACAGATATACAGGTTGAGTATGATGAGCTCATTCGATTATATTGTGATAATACAAGTGCCATCAGTATCTCAAAAAACCTGGTGATGCACTCCAAGATGAAGCACATTCTAATCAAGTATCACTTTCTACGGGAACGGGTTGCAAAAGAGAACATCAAAGTTGAGTATGTGGGCACAAAAGAACAAGTTGCAAACATCTTTACAAAACCATTTCGACGGGAAGCCTTTGAATATCTTCGCCAAAGACTTGGAGTTATTTCTACTCCAAAATGAATGCTTTTTGAATGCTTATCTTATATGTCTTAGATGTACACGAGGAAGCACCATAAGAGGATAGTTCAGTCAGGGGGAGTAGCCCTGGATGGAAATATACCTTTTCCATTGGTGACAAAGGGGGAGAGATTTATCAGATGCAGAGGACAGAGGCATGGTTCCAGGGGGAGAAGACTTATCAGATGTAGAGGATAGAGGCAAATTTATCAGATACAGAGGATAGAGGCATGGTTCTAGGGGGAGCATGAGTGATATGATTTCAGTATTGCATCAGAGTGTTTCCATCAATGCCAAAGGGGGAGATTGTTGATTAAGGTTGGTTGTCATTGATGTCAACCCTTGAAGAAATCTGTGTAACACAAAGGTTTGGGTAATGGACCCAATATTGTTTGATGTAAAGATGACTCATTATTGTCTTGTCATGGTTGATAAGAAGTAAAGATGGATGAACTCCAAAGTGGTCCCCTTATGGTGAAAGCCCTCACGGGAAGATGCTTTGTAGAGTAAGAGAACCCATGCTTAATTGTGGAATAATTGTTGATGTTTGGACAACATCGGGAAGACATTCTCTAAAGATAATAATTAATAATATAATTATTATTGATTATTAAATATAGTATATAATAAGTAAATGATAATAATAAATACTTATTGATTATTCAAGGGACGCATCCTTTCATGGATGGTCACCTTATGTTCCATATATATGGAACACTCATCATTGTAATAATATATCCAATATATTTCATATCTCATATGAATAAAAACTAACATGGTATCAGAGCGGGATTGGGCTTGAATCCCTCATGGGAGGGCCTAAGAAAATGATTTTTCTACATCGGATAAACTCTAAGACAATGCTGTGATTAATGGATATTTCGAAGAGGGGTCATGGATGTTTTCCAATGAGACGCTCAAATGTTTTGGACGTGGCACTTAGCACATTTTATGGATACATAGGATGTTGTATATTGTGAGGTAGATATACACATGATAGATGGAAGTCCTTGAAAGACTGAAGACAACCAAATGTTAAACGCCCAATCACGTAATCACGTTCTCTCCACAAACCTCGCAATGATGTCTAGGTGCAACTAGAACTCACCTGATGTCAAGTCGGTGTTCAGGATGAGCACGAATGTGGTGTTGGGGAGTAAGCAAATTGGGAGCTTTAGATCATGAGTCGTGGAGGTTGAAGTTACAGGGCGAGCATTGGAATCTGAAACCATCATTGGGTTCATTGCAACTGTTACATTGGTATTTATTTGCGACATGCACATAGCTTATGTCGTGATAATTATGACTAAGTTGTCGAAGCACCTTCCACACCATGCTCCAATTTCTGGTTATTACCGAAAACAAAGAAGCAAAGTGATTCTAAAGCATGTGATGAAGAAGTTACAAATGTTATATATAATTTCAGCTTGAAATTGCATCAGATACCTTTGCGACCTCTTAGTTAGTGCCCGAGCCTCGGAAACGAATGGTTGCAATTAGACGAGTTGAAAGGTTTCCACCAATGCTTTGGGGTGCACTGAAAACTTGGGAGTGTTACACATGAGAAGGATGATCATGCACTTACAAATTCAATTTGGGAAATATTCTGAGTGTTTGGATCATTATGGTAAATTCATTACCTTTGAAATCCCATCGTTAGTGTTTTCCAGCAGAGCTTAGTACGGAGTGGACACTCCACTGTGGAATTTGTTGGGTGATAATTATCATAAAATCATGGACGCACGTCAAGCACAAGATATGGATGCATCTTGGGGGTCAGATATCTGGATGAAGAAATCCTCGAGAAAAGCAATCGGCCCGCCTAGAAATATAGACCAGAACTATATTGTTTTGTTGAATTAGTTTGGTGGAAGACCAAAACTATATTGTTTGGATTTGAAGGAAATAATTCTTTGCTCATTATTATGATCGAAGAGGTATCAAATAGGTCTCACAAGTGGTGGCCATATAGTGTTATAATGGAATCGACTATTCTAACTATTGTTGTTGTGTTGAGACTTACTCTCTTTACATTCTGGGAAATTAAGAAATGACGTGATTCCAGTTTACCCACATTCATCATTTTAGCTAGAATGGTGGTTCTCCTTATCTTTATTATCATTTAAAGTGGAGATCCTTAAAAGACATAGGGAAAAAAAGCATGGTTGGTGTGGTAGCGGTCATTTTGGACTAGGGTTCTCCTAGAAAGAGGGAGCCAGTTGGCTCATGCAGAGAGGAAGACATGGAGCGAAAGACCTTCCAACATGATGTCGAGGAGAGACATTGTGAGACATGATGCTCAGATTATAGAAGCATTACACCTTCATGACAAGATCATAGTAGATAGAAGAGACAGTTCCAGTGATCATGGATACAACCATTCACAGAACAAAAGTCCTCATAAGACTTTGACGAACTTGATTCCCAAGGAGGCCTTCACTGAAGTAAAACTTGAGGTTGGAAACTTCAAGATATTTGGGTGTCTAGTATACATTCATGTACCCAAGGAGAAAAGGATCAAGCTAGACCCTTCAAGTAGAAAGGGTACATATGTGGGGTAAATGAGTCTTCGAAGGCATACCAGATCTACATCCCTGGTCAGAGACATATTGAGGTGAGAAGAGATGTTACCTTTGAGAGGAGGTATTCTTTAAGAGATCTAGAGGGTCTCACATAGAGATTTATCAAATTGATCCAATTGATCCCATTAATATTGTAGCTCTAGATAATGTTTCTAGAGATATTGCAGTAGGTCAAAAGAGACCTACATGGGCTCATCAGAATCTGCAAGAGGCAGAAGGACATGCAACTCCTCATGGTACCTTTTGAGAGAGAAAGATACCTCAGAGATATTCTTTCTATGCCACAGCTATGAGCCACATCATTCATTTTGAGCCTTCCTATTATGAGGAGGCAACTGGTCATCCAGTATGGAGAGATGTCATGATGGAGGAGTATCAATCCATCATGAAGAATGATGTGTGGTATATTGTTTCGAGACTCGAGGGGAATTTTGCAGTGAATTCCAAATGGATCTACAAGATCAAACACATAGTTGACAGGAGCATCGAGAGGCACAAAATGAGATTTCTTGCTAGAGGATTCTCGCAGATGGAGGGAATAGAGTATGAGGATTCTCGCAGATGGATGGAATAGAATATGAGGAGACATTTTCTCCTTTTGCTCGATACACTTCTATCTAGATGATTATTTCCCCTACAACATCCATGGGTTAGAGAGTACATCAGATGGATGTAATGACAACCTTTCTCAATGGAGAGATTGAGGAAGAAGTATACATCGAGAATCCATATGGTTTCATGATACATGAGAAGGAGTCTCATGTGTACAGGTTGAAAATGGCCTTGTATGGAATCAAGAAACTACCTCAAGCTTGGTATGCAAGGATTGATGGAAACTTGATGATTTTTGGGCTTTAGCAAAAGTGTTGTCAATTCTAGCCTATACTACAAGACTGTTAATGGTGAGTCCCTGATTTTGGTCCTCTACGTTGATGAGTTATTCCTCATCAGTACATAGATGCTTATTATTGAATGGAATTATGTGTTGGCCTCTGAGCTCAAGATGAAGGACCTTGGTATGATTCACTACTTCTTGGGACTAGATGTTGGCAAAGAACTGATGAGATCTTCCTGAGTCAGGGGAAGTACATAGTTGAGAAATTGAAGAAGTTTGAGTTATTGAACTTGAAACTCATGGCTACACCTATGGTGACGAATATGAAGAAACTAAGTGTGTCTTCTTCCATTCTGATGAAATTGATCTGACTTTGTATAGACAACTGGTTGTATAATTGATGTATCTAGTTAAACACCAAACCAAATATTTTCTATGCAGTGAGTGCACTTATCTAGTTTATAATTCAGCTGAGATAGACACACTAGATTGTTGTGAAGCATGTGTTGAGATACTTGCGAGGCATAGTTCAACATGGTCTAAGATATACTTCCAGTATTGATATGATATGGAAATAATATATTGACTCTGACTAGGCATGGAGTGCAGTGGACAAAAAGATCACCTTTAGGTGTTGCTTCACTTTGGGATATTCCATAGTTTCCCGGTGTAGCAGGGAACAAACTTCTATGGCTTTGACCACAACAGAGGCAGAGTACATTGCATTAAGTATGATAGTTTGTGAAGTAGTGTGGCTTCACAAGCTCCTTGTAGATTTATTCGAACATGTGCTGGATTCCACCATTATTCATTATGGTAACCAAAGTTGTGTGAAGATCTTTGATAATACACTGTTTCATGACAAATCAAACCACATTGATATCAAGTTCCATTACATCCAATACATGGTGTAGAGGAAGGAAGTATTGGTGCAGTACCTTCCTACAGATGAGCAGGTTGTTGATGTTCTTACCAAACCAGGATGAAGTTTAAGTACTTTTGTGACATACTTGGCATAGAAGAGAATGCCTCCCTCACTGAGAGGGAGTGTTGATGTTTGCAGCTTCCTAAGACATTCTCCAGATCGTACTCCTTTGTAACTGAGTTGATTTGATCAGTGATGACACTTATCTGAGAAGGGATAAGTGGGGCACTTATCCAAGAAGGGATAAGTGCAGTTGGGCATATAACCCAATGTCCCATGTGGAGAGCACATGAGGACATGTCAAGGGAGTTGACCCTTGACGTCATACACTATGGGAGTTGACCCTAGTGTTTCTAGAGGGTGTAGCCTCTAGAAATCCACATGGAGTGCCATGTGTGACAAAATTTCTCCAGATCGTACTCCTATGTGAATTGAGTTGAGTTGATCTGTGAGGACACTTATCTGAGAAGGGATAAGTGGAACACTTATTCGAGAAGGAATAAGTGCATTTGGGATTATAACCCAACATCCCATGTGGAGAGAACATGAGGATATGTAAAGGTAGTTGACCCTTGACGTCATACACTATGGGAGTTGACCTTAGTTTTCCTAGAGGGTGTAACCTCTAGAAGTCCACATGGAGTGCCATGTGTGATAAAATTTCTCCAGATCATACTCCTCTGTGAATTGAATTGAGTTGATCTGTGAAGACACTTATCCGAGAAGGGATAAGTGGAACACTTATTCGACAAGGAATAAGTACATTTGGGATTATATCCCATCGTCCTATGTTCAAAGAACATGAGGACATGTCAAGGGAGTTGACCCTTGATGTCTCACACTATGGGGAGTTGACCCTAAGTGTTCCTAGATGGATTAGCCTCTAGAAGTCCACATGGGAGTGCCATGTGTGACAAATCTTTTGCTACTATGGTGGTTTTGTACCACTGGTGGAGACTGTGTGTCTCTGGACAGTAGTTGTGTACTACTATGGAAATATACCTCCCTAGCTAAGAGGGAGTGTTGTTGTTTCTGCATTGGGCATAACTTCTCCTAGATTGGGCTCCAGACCAAGGGATATAGGATACATTTATCAAAAAGGTGCACTTGTGGTAAATAGGCCCAGACGTAGTCCTTCCTTGATCATGACAAGGAATAATATGGACTCGAGGTGCTTGAAGTACTTTCCACATGTCTATTAGCATGAAGCCGACATTCACTCATAGGTGTGTGCCTGTGGTGAAAGATCTTGGTATAGTCTTTGTCCTAGTCATGGATATTTGACAAGGAATGATAAAGAATCAAGATGCTATATGTTATTACCTGCGGACCCAGAGTGAGCCTGAATTAATTAGCTCAGAGGGAGAGCCGCAGAAGGATTTTCTCCCCGATTCAGGTGGGGGAGAGATGTCTCCCAAGACTGACAGACAAGTGTCATGAGTCTAGGGTGAAGTTTTTATACTTCAAATACAAGAGTGGCATGTTTCATAATGTCTCCTTTTTTGAGAGGGAATGTTGATGCTTGGACAACATCGGGAAGACATTCTCTAAAAATAATAATTAATAATATAATTATTATTGATTATCAAATATAGTATATAATAAGTAAAAGATAATAATAAATAATTATTGATTATTCAAGAGACGCATCCTTTCATGGATGGTCACCTTATGTTCCATATATATGGAACACTCATCATTGTAATAATATATCGAATATCTCTCATATCTCATATGAATAAAAACTAACAATAATGAGATAAAGGACAATGAATTTCTCAGGTAAACTATCCTTTATGGATAGTTCTTGTCATTCCATTTCCAGTGGTATGTGGACCGTCACATAAATCCTCACGGTTAGAGAGTTATGGCCATGAGAAGTTGGAGACACCAGGTTTGGGTAATGGACCCAAGTTTGTTTGATGGATAATGGTATGCGTTATGATATATTTTCAGATAATACTATTCTATATGGATAGTACATGTCATTCCATTTCTGGTGGTATGTGGAACGTCACATAACTCCTCACGGTTTGAGAGTTATGGCCTTACGAAGTTGGAGGACCCTCATATGTCATCTAGAAGCCCCAAAAGGCCAAAGTAGTCAAAGTGGTTTAAAATATTTTAAAAGGTAAATAATAAAGTGAAGTAATGAGTGTATTATAATTCAAAGTGAATACAAACTAAATTATTTCAATAATAAATTTAATGGAGAAATTAGAAGTGGGTTGACCCTAAAATAAGGAAAGTGGGGCCAAGTGACCCAGAAGATGTTTTTAAGGAAGCTACTTGGAGAGTATAAATAAGAGGCAAGGATCTCTCATTTTAATCACACTTGAAAATATTGAATATATATAGGTGTCTGAGGTAACCAAGGATATCTAAGCTGAAATTCTGAGGGAAGGTGAAGAAAAGAAGGCTGAAACGCAAGGAAGGATAAATTCTTTTGATGGTGCTTTCTAAGGTATGTTATTTACAGGTCATCTCACCCTTTTCGGTATAACTTTTTTTATATAATGAATTAGACCATGAAATTTCTATGCCATTTAGAATTCATATCAAAGTATCTATGGTAAAAAAATCATCTTTTGGGTCATTGTATTTTTGGAGTTACACTCCGTGGAAAATAGGGTTTGTGGCTAGTCCTGAAACTAGTCAAAAACATCCGTTTCGGGTAAAAACGTCATAACTTATTCATAACAGATCCAAATTCTATGAAATCAAATGTGTTGGTTAGGGTACAGTATGAAGTATGTTTTGTAATAGTTTCATATCAATTCAACAAACATTTTGTGCAGGGAACGCTCTACAAGGTCGTTATCTAGAATAAGCCAGAATTCAACAAGGTATGTCATTTTTGCTATAACTCCTTTTCTGAGAGGTTACAAGTAGTGACACCTAGAGGAATTGCATAAATCACACTAAATAAGATTGTGTATCATTTTTAAATCTTTATACATTACAGGTACAAATTTATGATTACTTCAAGTTAGGGTTGTTGACTAATCCAAAACTAGGCATGTGAGACTAAACAAAAGTTTGATGAAAATGCTAGTCTCTTGTTGTTGAAGTTAAGGAGGTTTTGCAGGAATGTGATCATATACACCAAGTCTATTACAGAGCTACAAATCCGATTTGGATGATGAAATTGATGAGGGATTTTGGTTGAGGTACATGTTGAGTACATGGTTGAGACAAGTAGTTGATGAGTTGGCACATACATGACGTGTATAGTTGATGATGTTGGTACATATTGATGATTCATAGTTTATGAGTAGTTGACAAATGATTGGTACATACTTGGTACATGGTTGGATGCACTTTCTTATGGTACAGGTTGATTACAAGTCATTTGGTATAGGTTGGTGCATGGTTGATGCACTTGTTTATGGTACAGGTTGATTACGGGTTGAGGTACAGGTTGATGCATGGTTCAGATTTATTGGTACAAGTTTATAGCGGTATATATCACAGTGACAGGTTGACAGTGGTTCTATCATTTTACTTATAATTCAGGGTGGCAGAATGGAGCAAAGACAGGTGGTTGTAGCCACCTTCCAGTTGTAGCCGGAGAACATAGGGGGTTGTAGCCTCCTTCTGGTTGTAGCCAAAGAATTGGGGATTTGGAGCTTCCCTCAGGTTGTAGCCTGAGAAAGTAGGGGGTTGGAGCCTCCTTCCAGTTGTAGTTGGAGAACAAAGGAAGTTGGTGCTTCCAATGAATGTAATTCTTCAAGACATATAAGAATAATCATTCCATGGTTTTCTCCTGATTTGGGTTTCCACGTAAAACACTGGTATATTGTGTATGTATATGTTTGTTCATTTGTTCATTTCTTATTTACTCTGTATTTATTGGATGATGGTGCTTCATTGATATAACACTTGGATTATATGGTTAAAAAGAATTAAATTGCTCTATTACTGATTCACCCCCTCTCAGTAATCCAACAAAATAAACATGAATAACTTGATTATTATATAAAATACCCTACTATCTCCTTTACTTTGTTAGTTTCTCTAGTGTTGCATTAAGACCCATCAGTGCATATACCTTTCATTTATGTGACTTTGTTTTGACTTGGTTTTATCCATGGCGTTTAGATTGGCCTTGATTTGACAATGGTAAGGTCTAGTTCATGGCCTCATGTAATCGATGGTAAGTTCTTGACTATATATATATATATAAAATATGTTAACCCTCCCCCACTCTTTTTTTCTCCTTTTTTATTTAATTATTATTCTTATTAATATTTTTATTATTACTCTTTATATTATTATTGATGTTATTTTTTTAATAAAATAATAATTAAAACAAAATAAAACTTATATACAATAAATTTTTTTTTATATAACCCATTAAATAAAACCCTTTTTTTAACCTTTCTTTTTTATAATCATCTTTTTTTATTTAAAAAGAAAATAAAAGAAAATCATTTCATTTAACTTTTTTATAAAATAATGATCTAATTTTTTAAAAAACTTTTCTATATAGAGATTAAAATAAAAATAAATAAATAAAATGCAACATGAAACAAACATAGGTCTTTGCATGAGTCCCATGTGTCTCCTCCCCATTACCCAATGATTAAAAAAAATGAATAAATACTAAGGAACAAAACCCTCGGTTCTATTCCTCTTTTTCATTTACGTTTAGCCTAGCCTAAGGTTTCTCCTTCTCTACATGTAGTTGCATGGACGTGGCCCATGACCCCATGGATAGTAAACATTGAGAGATATAAGATAAAATAAACCATAAACTTCATAAAAATACCTTTAAACTTCAAAGATACCAAAAATTTCACCATAATAACACAAGAATATAGAGAGAAGAACCCTTAAGGTAGGGTAACACCATCAAATACTCATTATAGAAGAAATCACTTCACAAGACATGATTGCTACAAAACAATCCATCTAATGCACCTCCAATACAATGATGCTCGTGTATTTATTCTTTTTCATGACTATTTCTATGGGTCTATGCCAACTACCCCTTATTATTATATTGTTTTCTTTTAATTACTTAATTGACCTATTTATTGCCCATGAACTACCAAGTGGGTCTATTCCATGATTATGGCCACATCATATTCATTATTGTATTCATTACCTCCCTAGGTACCCCATATTATCCTCACTAAGTACATTATACCGGTCACCCTAAGAGTGCGGCCATGAATGGCCTTTCCCATTCTCCTACTCGACTCCACTTCTTCCCATGTGAATATAACATCCCCTTAATTTGCAGGACAAGACTCAAACTAGTTGGTGTGTAGGAATATCCCTTCACGCAAATGAACTAGTGGAGGGTTCGACCGATTAGTGGAGTGTTATTTCTTTGAAATGGCATGGCCCATATACCATATACAATCCCCCCATACACCTCAACAACACAAAAATCAAAAGGTTAGTCAAGACAAATCCCACAAAGAGCTACACATCCAGCTTCCTTTGGGCACATGGACTTGCTCTCCTCTATGCCTTATGGTTGGAATTATATTTCAAATTATGTTTCCATAGGGTAAGGGTGGGTTTAAATAGTGGTGACACATGGAATACAGTATTGGATTACAATTCTTTTCTACTTCTTGATACTCTATCACAACATGGTGGAGGGGATCCACCCTTGGCTACCTAGCTACCTCTTTTGGGCCCATAGCCATGGTTGTCATGTCCAACCCCTTTGGGGCTTGGCCATGGCCCCAACGACCATCAAAATCATGGTGTTATGGCCCTCCAACCCCAACATGTGTGTGTGTGTGTGTGTGTGTGTCTACACACACACACACACAGATATATATATATATATATATGGGTTGGAGGGCCATAACACCATGGTTGTGATGGACTTTGGGACCATGGCCAAGCCCCAAAGTGGTTGGTCATGATATCCATGGCTATAGGCCCAAAGGGGTTGGCCATGATAGCCATGGTTGTGGGCCCAAAGGAGGCAGCTAGGTAGCCAAGGTTTGATCCCCTCCACCATGTTGTGATAGAGTATCAAGAAGTCGAAAAGAGTTGTAAGCCCATACCATATTCCATGTGTCACCACTATTTAAACCAAACCTTACCCCATGACAACACAAGTTGAACTACAATTGCAACCATAAGACATAGAGGATATCAATTACATATATATATATACACACATATATATAATATTTTTTGTTTTTTTTTAGTTTTTGTCATTTATATATATTTTAATTTATAGTATAGTTAATTATTTTTATTTTTTTAATTCGATTTTGTTTACTTTATATATATTATTCTTTTGTATGTATATATATGAATCCTTTTTTTCTCCAGAGATAGATCTAAGGAGAAATAAACTACCCTAGAAACCCTAGAGTTTTTATTTTTGTTTTTATAAATATCCATAATATATTTTTTTGTTTCTCTAACTCCTACTTTATATTTATCTTTTCTTCTGTAGGTAACAAGGATTTTCTTCATGATACTTACAGTCAAGTTTCTTGTCATGGGTTCTTTTTTGTAGGGATAGATGTATATAGTGAATGAAGGTTCTCAACACTCCAATCCATGGAGACTACTGATGCAGGAGCATCGCCATCAAAGCCAAAGAGGTTGAGTGTGGAGTTAGAATTCAACACCTCAACGTGCCAAAATTTCAAATCGGCATTAGACAGAAGAAGGAGCGGTTGTTGAGATATTTTGGAAATATCGTTTTTAAATACTTTGTTTGTAAAATTAGGTCACTTCCTAAGAATGACTGGTTGTTGTAAATTCTTACATGACTATAAGGTGTTATAGATGTGAAGTGTCAGTTCTTATCTGTTAATAACTCACATTTATTGTAATAGGACTAAGTAGGTAACTGCTAGAACGACGATGGGATAGAATTTAGATAGGACGGAAAAGAGCTCGAGAAGCCACTCCTTAGATAGGTTTTATGTATTGTGTTGTAAGAGATTATGAGAATAGAATTGTAGAAGAATAGAGTGGGAGAATTTAGATGTAGTAGTTAGAAATAGAGAGTTTGGAGACAATGAATAACTATGTAACTTATGTAAATACTTCATGAATGAATAGAATAGACATAAATTGATCCAAAGGCTTGGACAATGTTCATTTCAGTGTGTATTTGAATGAATGATATGTTCTATGTGTGTTTATTTCATTATTCTTATGTGTGTTGCTCATAGTTGAGAATATGGACTTATGAAGTATTAAATAAGTTTCAATTATTTCTCTTCTGAGAGCTCAGATGCAAGAAGTGCACATTGTCCGCAAGGTGTGCGTTGACATAGTCTAGATTCGAATCAGAGAATATAATGAGGGATAACGAGAAACTCAGACTAAGTGTTGTAAGGAGTGCGCAGGGTCAAGAATCGACTAGGTGTCGAGAGGTCAGGACTGTGAAGCGCAAGGAGTGCATAGTAAGATTTCTTTTGAAGAAATCTCTAAGTATGAACTTTGTCAAAGATTCTAGGATCGCAAGGAGTGTGTTGGAGGTCGAAATCCTCAGGATAATCAAGCTCATAAGAGATAGAGACAAAGATTCAACAGAAAGGGAGAAATCTATTGAAGGTTGTGAATTTATGGTGGAGATCCCTTCGGAGGAAGTCAGGGTCACTAACAGTCGTTAGATATCGAGCAGGTATGAGGTGGTTAAACCCCGAAGTCCTTCGAAATTCGCGTAATCTTCATTTTCTGTGTGTGACAGGGTCAAATCTCCTGAAGTTACGAAGTCGAAGTACATCTGGACCATAGATCTATAGGAGGGTACGTGGTAGCGTATCATTGAAAGAAGGAGAAGGAGCTATCCGGGAGAAAGTGGTAGTGCAGCACTGGAAGCTGTCGAAGTCCTGTAGTGGCGAAGTGAATCCTAGCCTTTGGTATCGAGGAGGGTATGTCATAATAGATCTGGGGAGCTCACAAGGAATATCTTCAGAAAGATTTGTGAGGAGAAAAGAGTAAACTTTGCGAAGTCACGAAGGATGAAAAAGATCTGGACCGTTAGATCGAGAGGAAGATGTGAAGGAGATCCATGTGATTCGAAGGAAACACACTTTAGAGGAAAATGGTTGAGGTGCAGCCAGAACCACTGAAGCGTGAAATAGCAAAGTTCATCTAAGTCACCGATTTGAGAAGGACACGTGTCAATAGATTGCAGACTTCTGTGAAGAGGACAAGGGGAAAACATAGCGTTGATTGAAGGTCACTCAAAGGATAATCTCAGTCGTTGATCAAAAGAAACAAATGGTGCTTGATCTGAAGCTCTGGGTAAAAAATACTTTGGGGAAAAGGAGTTTTAAGAAATTTAGAACTCCCGAAGGCCAGAGTTCAAAGTGGATCACAGTCATTGGTTGTGGGAGAGACAAGAACCTCATATCTATCCAAGGGAGTTCGTGGTTCGGGGTTTGGGGAAAAGTGTTTTAGTTATTGCCAATACAGTCGAAGCCTAAAATTTCGAGGTGATAAAAGGAGTTTATCCCCAGGTCACAGCCCGAGGTCACCTGTGGAGAAGGGATAATATAAAAGAGCTAGCGTCCAAAATTTTAAAATTAGAAAAGGGCTTAGGAAGAGGGTCGCGAGTACCATATGACCTGCACCTAAGGTGATAAAATGGCCTATGTTTAATTCAATTCAATACCAACAAGGTCTCAAGGAGCTAATACAGCTCAGGTGGTTAAATATCCTTGACCGGGAGTTTGCGCAGCCCCGAGGAGAGAAGGGGGTTTAGCATCAACTACAAAGATCTAGTTTAAACTCACATGCTTGTTGCCCTATTTTTTTGAGCTTAAGCATGGGACTTAGTTTCATTTCTATACTATTCTCTTCTTCTAAATTTCATAAAATATATTCAACTTGCCTTTAGAATAAAGGGTTTTATTTCAATAAATTTATGTGCAAAAGTAACTCCCTACTTTGAATTCCTTGATGTAATTTTTTTTTTTGAATTCCTTCATTTGTGTATAAAAACTATGAGTTTTAATTCTATAATGATGGCAATTTAGAGCATGAATACGCCCTTAAGGATCCAATTTTTAAACTAGGGCTCTAATACCATGTGTAGTAACCCTATTGACAGATTTATGTGCTATGATCTTGTGTACTAATTTATGTTTTTTCTAATTAAGAATTTTTTCACATACAAATTCCCATGCTATGCAATTATTTTTTTCTCTATTTCCTATCAACATAATTTATTTTACATTACATCTACAGTTATATCATCAAATTATAATTTCATCACTTTAATTTAAACAATGTAATTCATGTAATAAGATAAGAAGTATGAAAAATACCTACAACATTGTTTAATTTATCATCTAAATTTTGTAGCAATCCATCTCCTTAGATTCTTAGCTCCCTATCCAAACTATATTTTTAACTTCACAACTATCTAGGAATGACCCATCTAGATCTCTAACTCTAGGAATCCTTGTGTTTTCCTAGTCCTATGTTCCTAAATATCTAAGAACAACACCCATCCCACCACAAATAGCTCAATAACTCAACCCTCACTCTCACATAGCCTTAGTCTCACAAGTATGAGTTTTTAAAGTTGAAATGGTTATCTCCCTACTTAAACAAAGCTTCCTGCCTAATTATGCAACCCCTTTCCCTCTCCAAAAGTCCCCCTTTATCCACTTCTCCACTTCCTTCTTAGCCTCCCAAGAAGGGTCTTAGGAAGGTCAAAATATCATAAAATACTCTCCCCTAACCTACCCACATTAATCAACCTAACATGTTATCAAATCAAATAAATATAATTAATTTTGGGTATGTTACAAAATACAAGTCCTACTAAATGAAAATAAAATTCAACATGAAGTCATATTTCCCCTTTTATTAAAATATAAATAAGTCCCAAAATGAAATCTAATAAATCCAAATGAAGTAAAATTATAATCATATAATTTTACTTATATTATAACCATCATACACCAACTATTAATAAAAATACCATAATAATTTGTATATCTCACAATGATACTAATGTATGTGTAGCGGGTGCATGCATAGCTCATGTGTGTACTAATGATAACAATTATCACATCTAATGCATGGTTCCCATATTCTCTCATCTAGTCATGCAAGAAGATAATCCTTTAAACATTACATCCAACCGTTTTACTAACTATGTCACAATATTGCAATATGAACTAATCATTACACCAAAATCATCATGAATGAACTAAACAAGCATTTAATGCACAAAGGGGAATAAGGAACTAAGGTTGCATTTATAATTCTCAATAGTGTTCTTATCTAATCTGGATCACCCTTCCTCCCTAACCTACTTCCATCTTCCACATCCTATCCACCCCTCTATTGGACTATGCTAGAGTATCAACTACATTTGCCTAACCCCAAATAGAACCCATAAGTGGAAGTGTCAACTAACTTGACCAAGCTTCCCTAGTAGGAAACTAATAGTCACCATTATACGTCTAAGGGAATGTGGCTTAACACAACCCTCCCATGACTCTAGAATTTGGAGGATAAACGGCAGGAGATACCTCGACCCCTCCTAATAGAACTAGGGTTAACACCATATCGTTGACCATATTGTACTTCTATTTTATTTATCATATACATGGTACGTATTGATTCATTTCAACATATAATCTAAAATGGTGTACATGTACAAAAATATTTCATTTAAATCTCGCATGATGGAAGTAAATCACCCTACATCCATCATTAATCACCTAAACAATAACTATACTAAAATTTTGCATATAAGTAGATTCACATGTCCTTATAATAGAGTTCCATTGTTCTAACAAAGTTCCATATATAATAAGAAAAGAAACACAAAATAGATCATAACACAATTTAGCTACCTAAGTCAAAATGGAATGTTATAATGTGAACCATAGTTTCTAGCAAAATATATCGTTCCAACACAAAACATAGCATAAGAGGCATAGGTAGGTGCACCAAGACAAGTGATTTACCTATACTATATTGAAGTTTCTTACCTAGCAATAGAGGCAAAGGCAATGAGATTATGTACCCAATTTAATCCCCGTGAGCATTTCCACGTCATTTGTTTTTCCTCTAGATCAAATAAAACAATATAATGAGCTAGAATCATTAAATCACTAAGAAAATAAAAATTAAATTGTGTTTATTACATTATTTTTATGAAAAAAACCTTGCATTTGGTTATTTCATTTGTAGTGTTTTTAGAACTTGTTATTTAATTTATATAAATGATTCCAAAATTATTATTACTTTGTGAAACTGATATAAATTACCATAATTCTATTAGTAAGAAATTACAACATATCCATACCTTAGGTGTTGATACATTCCTCCCTTGAGTCCTTGCTCCTTGCTTCTCCCTTTATTTTCTTGGTCAAGATAGGCTCACTGACTTCTAGTTGTGATGGAAAGGACAAGCACCTCTGTAAATGGGAAGAATAACATTGCTCTCGAATTCTCCTCCTTTCTTTCCCCAGACTTTCCTTTGTTATACATTTCTTTTGAGGAGGCTTGGGAGAGCTTCTATATATTCTAGATACCAATAGAAAATCGAATGATGTGAGTTCCTAGACCCTTTTCATGAAGATACAACTCATCCATTGTCTATCACCTCCTGACTCCCCTAATCTAGAAGTTTTATAGAGCCTCACTTGTTGAGCTACTCGTGACCAAGGAGAGTCCTCACCTGTTGTCTACTAGGTATCCCGCAAGGGTCTCCAAAATGGCTAAAATGTTAGGGAAAATGTGCATTTTGACTTACATATTCTTATGGATTCGTATTTGGCCTATAGGGTGGAAATTAAGGCTATAATATATGCCCCCTAATGTGTGAGGTCAAAAAATGAGTGGATGGCCAAAATACATTACAAAAAAATATTGTCCATGTGAGATAGCATGAGGAGAGAGAACAGAAGTCCTACAATCAAACACCAAGGATGAGAGTGAAATAGACCATTCTCTAGGTAGACATACTCAGAATCTGAATGATCATGGCCTCCAAACAATACACTGTAGATCCATGATATGAAATGCTAGACCATGGCAATGAAAGAATACATAGTGGATACATGTCATCAATAAGACTATAGACATGAGACAATGCAATGTGGATGTACATCATGAACTAAATCATAGCCACAAACAAATACAATGTGGGTCTATGTCATGAAAAAAATCGTAGCCATTATCAAATACAATGTGGATCTATGACACAGTATATAAATATCAGGATGACAATGATCACTACGGAGAGTTCCTTTGAAGTCTTCAAAGTACTCATAGACAAGTGAAATACTCCATCAAAACTTAGTAGGGAATGTTGTAAAGGTAGGATATGGCCCCAAACACAAGGTCTTCATACCAAACCCTGATGTTACGAATCTACATCATGTGAATATATGAGATTATGTAGAACATGGTAGAAACCATCTGATTATTGTTCATTGATTTACATCATTAACAAATGCGAGGGGACCCATCGATGATGAAGATGGACCCCAAGATACCTAGTAGAATATAATGAGTGTGGATATAGGATATGATGTTGAACACTTGTAGAATCAAACGATCATGAGTCAATGATGTAAACCCATTGTTGATTATGAGGAGGCCTTCCACTAAGGACTACAAGCTCCAAGGTACTAGTTGGTTTCTAGATCCCTTTCCTAGATAATGTGTTGAAGTCGATAGGAAGAGATGCATCAAAGGGGGGCCTTGATGTATCCCCCATGAATTGACATGAATCATACATTGAGAGATGATATGAAGAGAGAGAATCACTAAGTACAACTAACACGGGAATCAATGACTTGGAAATTCAACGAAATAGAATATGACTGACTTAGGATTAAAATTGCCTTGAACATATAGCACGAAACAATGGTGACATGGCATCAATACAAAAGAGCTAGAAGAATATAGTGCAAAAATGTAGGAGGCATTGAAGCACTCTCCATAATGACAGGAAGAGTAACTAGTCGAAGGAGTATCTCTGAATCATTTTACTAGGAGGGCTCCTAAGCAAGATGAAACCCAATTGTATGATGAAAACTCAAAAAAGTGTCATGTTCAAGGGTGACTTGACCGACACTGCCATTTTGAGAATAGAACAATGGTGAAAAAACCGCACTCTTTATTTTTTTTCATATCTTTCGTGGTTTAACAAGAATGAAAGAATGACACAAGTATGCTCAGTCTCCTTCATTGTTTAATGAGCATGAAAAAATGATATAAGTAAGCTCGATACTTTTTTTGTGTCCTTTTACGAGTCTGAAAAAGAGATAAAAGTATACTCAGTGGGAGAGAATGAGTGGCTTAACAACATGCTCCTATGTTCCAATCGCATGGAACCGACCTAAGCAATGAGGAATGAAAATGGTACTTGCAAGAGAGATCCACTCTTAGCATTTGTTCTCTCCCTGGGTAGGTGGGTGGAAAATAGAGGCCAAATAATGCAAGAGGTGGATGGTCAAGGCTATTGCATAGCAGTAATAGGGATATGGGAAAACAACAACACAATAGTGGGAAGCATGACACGAGTATAAAATGCATAGGTGACCATTAAACAACAAGAAAAATGTTTGGGAGCCCCCACGAGATATGGATAGAATATAGACGAAGAGATGTAATGAGGCTCAATATTCAAGTCATGATGGTGCTAAAAGAGGGCTCCCAAGCCTATGGGGAAACATAGAATGGGTACCAAATGGAAATCTACATGCTAATTAGGGATCCCATGAAGGGTAGGCACTATCGAACTAGTTATGACATACAAAAGAAGTGGCTAGTGTGGCAACCAACGGAGTTTGTACCTAAGGCATAATGTTGGCAGTATGGATGGTTAATAATGCAAGGAAAAACCTATCCCTATATGCCAGTTTAAGAATATATACCTCAAGTGTAGTGGATGTCACCATGTCCATAAAAATTCCTCGTCATCCTATCAAGATGCATAAAATAGTTGCCAAGGTCAATTAAAGTGAGAATTCCATTAAAATAAAAATAATGAGCTCAAATAAAAATAAAAACTCACTTACTTGGTATCATGGTGAAAAAATAGTTTTTAATTTCCCAAAAACGTTATAAAAGGAAAATCACCTTGGTAAAAGATCAGTCTTCACTTGGAAAGAAAGTAGTGTGAAGATATTGAGGATAAATCCCTCTTCCAAGAGCAGGTGTGGAGATAATTGTGGAGATTTCTTCAACAATTTATCCAACAATCATGATCCATGTAAATGCTAGAGAACCCTTACACATTTTCCTATTGATTTGTTTTTTGGGTTTGTAGAGGAAATGCGTGGCCAGGAGGTTTGTTGAGCATTTGACCAAGCCAATGCTAGGAAACCCTCATGTGATTACCTAGAGACATCACATGGGGTCTCCCTGCATGTCCTGGGGGTGTCACATGAGGCCTCATGTGATGCTCTTCGATTGTCCAATGAGGCCCAAAAACATTCTTTGGGTAGGTCGACAATGCTCCCTTGGATGAGGGTTTTGGCTAGCAAACAATGTCTCAAAGCATTTCTTGACTAATGAGTTTATTGTTTCCTTGTTTGTTCAATGAAAACAACTAGATAAATATGATTGAATGGAAGGAAAGGAAGCACGAGTTTAAGGATTATGCAACACAAGGGGATAATATGAATTTAGAAGCTCTTCGAGAGTGTGGGCTTCTTAAGTTTTTTAGTTGTCCGTTGCTGAGCTCTCATGAATATTTACTAGACCAACTAGTTTCGTATTAGGAGCCTAACCAGGAGTGCTTCCTCATCAAGGGGAAGGTCATACAACTAGACATGGATGACATACCCTTTTGCACTAGGTTGTCCCAAAGAGGTGTACCATGACGAGTGGGTTATGCACCAGGAAGCGATGAGTGTTCGATCATGGATTTTATTGAGGAATACTATCAGGTTGGTTCACATAAGATGAGCAACCAGATCCCCATTCAGGATATTGTGGATCTACTTTTCAAGACCATCCTCTTCTGCATCACCTGGGATTCAGGATCCACAACCCCTCATTTGGCTTCCAAGACCAACATGCAAGTGGGTCTAATGTTCCTAGAGGCTATAATATTCAACTAGTGTGAGGAAGTCCTGGCCAATATAAAAAACCAATTGAATCTCTACAAGAAAGGAAAACAAAACAAGTTTGGGTATGACTCCCTCCTAGTGACTATCTTTCTGGAATGGGTGCCTCATTTGAGGCCTCATGTGGTGATAGGCCATCCAAGGCCCTCATACTTGCGCATGATGTTTTGGGATGATTACATGGGGAGGCCACTAGGGCAACAGCATCAGGATCATTACGAGATTGTGTTTTCCAGCTTGTGGTGTCAACATATTATCAGCATTGAGTATTTCCCCTATGTGGGGACTGACTTCCAACAAGATCCATAATTGTCACTTCTCCTAAGAAACACGTTGGGCCCAATGGGTAAGCGTGTTTTTTTTTTATATATTTCCATTTTTTAATTTTTTTTAGCATATATAAAATATATCTATATTGGTAGTTTCATATTGACACAAATTTGTTTTTTGATGCAGATATAGAACCGAAGCATCCAGATGGATGTGGTCAATATTTTCGTCGGAGTAGTGATGAGGAGTCATTGGGAGGGGATGGAGGTGGTAGCAGTGAAGAAATACTTCACGTCAGGTAGAACTTGGAGGGTATGAACATGGGAGTCCCCCCACACTAAAGGATGAGATGTCATGAAACCTACAATGACATTCTAAAGGTGTGTCCCACCCCTTTCACTGACTTCTCCAAAAGGTGTCTTGGGAATGTTTATGATACCATGAGCATCAGTATTGAGTTGCCAATGGCACCCCCACTTTTTTTTTACTAGACATAGATATTTATCTGGTCTACACCTATATGTATCAGGAGGCCAATAGATCCATGATTTTGTATATGCACCTCTTTTGAAGGATGTAATCACACTTTGTGGATATATATACATATGTTTTGTTTCAGTTGATATCTATAGATGTCTAAATGATGAGACTATGAGCCCATGTTTTATGTACATGCATTCTTAATTCCTTAATTTAATGAGATAAATTCCAATCTAACATGTAATTAGTTCATTTTTATCACCAAAAAATTGCTCATAGCAATACAGAAAATGGATGAAGAAATCATCAACACATATACAACATACTTCCAATATTTACAAAACCAATTCTAAGCAATATAAACAAAACTATATAAAATACCCATAAATTTGTGCGTGCTTCCAACAAAGTCAGTGCATGCACATCTGTGCAGGATAAAACAATTCCAAATGCACAAAATTCATGACCCATGTGATTTTCCATGAAGAAACCCGTGTGGATGTAGAAACGACGCATTTATGATTTTGGTCAGGCCTCAACCACTTCCAGGATGAAGTAATTCAAGACAAGACCTCAAGATCAGCCTTGGGATGATTGAAGAGATGTGATGTAACTTAAAATCCTTCCCATTCACACTTGGAGAAATATATCAAATACCCTGTTATGGTTCTTCAAATAGAGGGCCATTGTATGCACAAATGGAAGAAGATCATAGCATTGTTATGTTGTCCAAATACTCTTGGAGAAGTTGATTGTTCTCTTAAGAATAACTTGGGAAAGCATAGCATAGGGAAATATTTTCACCTCTTGGGAAGTTTTTCCATAGAGTTCTTCACCATTTTAATTCAAAATAGGAGAGTAATATCTCTACTTTGAGGGATTCAAGAGCCCTCCCTAGGAGGAATAAGGGATTCATAAATCCCACATTTCTCCTCTTGGTGTTCTCAATTTCAAAGACCAATCTCTATTGAGTAACCACTCTTGTTGTTCAATTTCATGCATCCTTTGTTAATGTTTGTTTAGTTTAGTTTCCATTATTGATTATTCCTATCTTTCTTTATTTCTTTCTTTCTAGCTTGTGGGTTCACTAATCTACTAACCATTGTTTTGTGTTGCTTTTTTGGCTTACCAAATAAATCAAAGGGGTCTATTTTTTTTCACCCTTGTGATCAAAATCCCCAGACATATTGGGGACCATACGAGGGACAAGAATACATATTCCTCCTCAAGTAGGTTATTGGAGTTGTTATTCTCACTTTTTGGTGTTTACAAGGTCTAAAATAGGCCCATCTTACCCTTCAAATACCATAATTCAGCCATGTCTGGGTTGAAGTCATTTGAAATTTTCAGCCTACCATTTATTTTTGTGCATGTGGGTTCAGGTATAACAGTTGCATGAACCGCCCAGTTTTGCGCACTGTTCACACTCACCAACTATGCACAGTGCATGTTGTGCACAACTGTCTCACTACATAGCCAAGTGTAAGTCCTCTTTTTCAAATTGTAAGGCTTGTTGAGCCCATTTTCATCATCTATATTAGGTTTACTTTATGCACTTTGTAAAATCCATAGGGAACAGCCTTTGGATTCATTCTTGCATATATACTTATCCAAAATAGTCACATAAGGGCGATAAAAAGAACCTTTGCATATTTTACTTCCTTGGTTGCCACATGGATGGCCTAGTGAAACATCTGAATCTTAAAAGCATAGAAAGTTCTTGTTTCCTTTTGCAATTCATCACACTAAATAGGGACTACATAATATTTTAACAATCTTCAAGTACATTCTCTTTTCTCACACCTTAGTGTGACCTTGGAAATAAAAAAAATAGATTGTTCTAATAAATATCCATCTCCCTCTCAAAATCAATCTTTAGGAGAGGCCAATACCTCTTATTTTTCTCATTTAATGAAACTAAATCCACCATTTTAGGACAAGAAATTACCTCTTAGTTTTCTTATTGAAACATAATCTAAAAGGTTTGTAAGGGCCCACACATGCCCATATGTGCACAATATTAGGATAGTTTCAAATTTCTAGAGAAAAAAACCTAGGGAGTTTAAGGATTTTGTAAAGGCCCATAAATTCCCACATGCCTACAATATAGGATAGTTTCAAAGCTTTATTGGATTAGATAACATTCTAGGGATATTAAAATCTCAAGAGTAAGGACTCACAACTCCACCATGCTTGTTACTTAGGGATTTTCCAAATTTTGAAAGGATTGTTTGTGAAACTTAGTAAGTTAGAGGTAAGCAAGATTTGCAAAGGACCAAGAGATGTCCACATGTTAAAAAAATTCTCACTTAAATTATTAAAAACCATTACACACTTTCATTTATTGCACACAACATGACCACATTTTCAAATTATTTTTACTAGAGACTTGAAACCATAGTATGCTCTTGTCCTCGCACCCATAAGCGATCTGGGAGGATCAAAAGGGATTCATTTGTTTAGTACCAATATTTTGGTCACAACACTTTTTAACAATGAATTTGGCCCATGACCCCAACTTCAAAGCCTACTTTCACATCATAAAATAAATCATAAACAACACATTTTCTAACCTCCATAGGAGGAACACCAAAAGAAAATTATAGTCTAATTTACAATTTTGGGGATAAGTATCCAAATAACTCCCCATTATCTTTTCTTCATTCAAACTTATAAATTTGTGAAATAGTGTACCAAAATACTCCTAATCAAGCATTCCTACACCATAAGGTAGGGAGACACCCGCAAAGGGTCAAAGGCCAAGGTCCATTTGTTCTGTGCATGCCTCCTTGGGTCACCCAACCCTTGGAAAGCATCCAGTCCGTGACCAATTTCTGAGGCCAAAAATCTAAATGTTGTTCTTGATCAAGGTGACTTAGTGGCCAATTCTAGTTTTTATCTACCCAATATGGTAGTTGTGGGTTTCAATCACACCTCAATCATATTTTGAACAGATATTGGGAAATATCTCCGATACTTTCGGGATATTCCCCCTTCAACCCTCATTATAAGTGATTGTTCATCCCTTCACTAGCTTCTCCTAAAGTGGGTTCTGGTCCCACTATCGAGTGATTTTTTTAGAGGCCCAGTTTTATTTGAGAGGAAAGATGATAGGTCTATTAGGACATGTGTATTTTATTTTTTCCCCATGTGGATGATACCCTCAATCATCTTACATCATTACTTGATTTATGTATGATTTCCATCATTTGATTACATACAGTTTTAGAAATACATTTTTGAGATAGTTTGCAAAGAATTGGTTCTAATATTTCTCCTCACCACCACTCAAACACATCTACATATAGTCTATCACCATAGGGGAACCACAACACCCCCGTCGATATCGATGCTTGAGAAACCTCCCCACAATTTTGGGAGGTGTCGCCAATTTGGCTGACACATCAACAGAACCATCACACACACCAGTAAGTGCCACAATCCTAGGATCATCATTTCTTGGATCTACTTTGTTGGCCACCAATACCCAAAACAACTCACCCACTAGTCCTCCACCAAAAGAAGATGGAGATGAAACTCCTTCACAAGGTACAAACTACTAACCATCCTGAAAAGGAACATGTTCTTAACCAAATCATACCATGGTTGGTACTCCCCCATACATGCCATACTTGACATCTCTCAACATCCCAGACTTGACCAAATTGATGAATGATCCCATATTAAATGACCCCGCTTGGCCGAATATGCCCACCAAGTTTCCTTCCGATATTCCCAAATTCGAAGGCAAACCCAGAGAAGACCCAACTAATCACATCATGTCTTTTCACTTGTGGTGTTATTCCAATAGCATTATGGAAGATTTCATTCTCCTATGACTATTCTAAAGAACACTCACCAGTCCCTCTACCAAATGGTATGTGAATGAAAAATTTGGGTACCACTCAACCTTTGAGTCGATGGAAAAGGAATTTTTATCCTTCTTCCAACTCCTAGTGCACCATGACATTGGTTTGGAAATTCTATCTGAATTCAAATAAACTTCGACCATCCATATCTTCGATCATATTCATGAATGGAAAAGAATAAGAATTATTTGCAAAGCAGATACCATCCCACAACAACAACTAGAATGGTTCCTCAAATAACTAATCCCTCTCCTCGCCAAATATGTCACCACTACTTTCCCTCAAAATGAATATGATGCTATCACTAAGGCCCAATAGTTTGAATTGATTTAATATCAATCAAGGTATATTTATACAGTGTTACCTGATGTGCTTCTCCCTCTACCATTTGGTCAAGACAAACTCGGAACATCACATGTTGTTGATGGGTGGATTGGGTTCATAGCCAATACACACCCACATACTCAACCAATACCCATGTTTGGTACCACTCAATATCAATCACCATATGGAGGAAGCCCCTATTATCATCCTCCACCACCTCAACCGGTATTCATGGGACCTCCCCCCCCATAATGGGAACACACATACCTGCACCCCGCAACTCTATGCATGTACCACACCAAGGCCCACCGTCAACCAAATCATATTATCTAAGCACTAGTGTTGTCTTATCCACTTCATATAATTAGTATGGACCTCCCCAAAATAATCCATACTACTCGTTCTCTAGCCCTCCCCAACCCATTTCCCCGCAACATGGACAACAACAAGTCGTAGTAAATTTTATTCAACCTTCCCCTCTTTAACAAGTTCAAAAAATTGAACAAAACCAACCCCCCTCATCAATCCAACAACAATAGGAGAAAGGGAAATAATAAAAACTAGGGACAAGAGGGAAACCTCCAACAACCAAAACTCCCCATTGTGGGAAACCAAAATCAGGCTAACCAAAACCCCCAAGGGGGAAATAACACCGGCCAACCAAGACAAGGGAGAAACAACAACCATCAAACCAATTTACCTTGCACATTATGCAGTGAGTATGGTTATTATACCCATCATTTCCCACAAATTGTTGAGTACAAATGGATGAAAGAGACAATGAATACCCAACAACCCCGTACCTCTCAAGGACCCCCAAAAAGCCCCCAAAATTATTTGAAACCTTATACACCCACAATTGTCCAAAACCTGATACCTCATCAGGGATTTATTAATACCCAACAAACAATAACAAACCCCCCATCCTAATCGGAGGCCACCCCAATCTAGAAACATCGTCGATTGACCAATCCTCCTCACCACTGAAGAGGAAATCCTACTTCAAATACGTAGTCGTCAATATGGTATGCCTCTTGACTTCAACCTCCCCAAGCCAGAGTGTTGTGGGGTATTCTACCCTACGGACTAATAAGCTAGGGCTCTAAACTTATACGCAGATCATGACCCTTAAGATTTAACTTTCAACCTTCTACCCAAAATCTCAACCCCTTTTTCAAGCAAACATGGGAAGAATCGACTCACCTTTTTAATGATGATTGAAGTAGATCCTCCGTTGAGCCTTCTATTTCCTTGTTGCTGCTGCCCCTTCTACAAAGCTTCCTGCAATCAAGATAAGACTACACATGCATGCTACTGATCTAATAGGGGGTTAGAAATAAAACATAAATCAAATGACATAGATGATATTCATGAACTTTGAGACGGGAAAAGCATCTTTTTCATTAGTCTCAAAATGAATCACTTACAATGAGTTCTGAGACTGGCCACCGTTCCTCGATCCTGATCCTGGGCTCCTCCTCTTCTTCTGTCCTCCAACTGCTGCAACATGAAGTTCTCCTAAAG
>ML779072.1:1401390-1458714 GCA_009831015.1 Picea engelmannii | reverse complement strand
TTCGAGGGGGCAACCTCCAATCGAGCAGCGCTCTGTTACAATAATATCCAAGCTAGGGTTCTCATACCCTCGACTCCTATTTATACTAAAAAGAAGCATCTAGAGGAAGATCCTTCTAGAAACGGAAGCTTCTATTAGGTCTTTTTACATCCGCCTTATTCTATTTTATTGAAAGGTCTTATTAATATTGACCTTTATTACATCCGAATACATTGATCTACCTATGTGCGGGTTAGGACCTTAACAGCGCAACTTGGACAATCTGATTGATAGGAGGGGGAGTAGGTAAAGACAAATTGGGCCAGACACAATGTTGGGAGACTGTTGTGTGGATAATCTCTTGCCATCCATCATTTTCAGGAACCTCGGGTTGCAATGAGACATGAGCAGGAACAAGAATACCAGGGGCTTGTGGAGCTTGGAAGGGAGGCCTTTCGAGTCTAGGTTGGACCACTCCTTGCCCAATCCAATTAAAAAACTCAGCCTAAAATAGTTGGCCTAACTCTTGCGAGTCAGCATCAAAGTGAATGGAGAATATAGCCCTTCTAGGGCCCCTGTTCCAATTACCTCATCCTTGGTTACCTCTTCCATGGCCACCTCGGCTGAAAAAACTCATTCCTACATGCATGATTGATTAGAAAATAGTTCCTTTAAAAGCCATACATGAAAACTCCTTAAAATAATGAAATAAATTTTGGCTAAACAACATATCAGACTCATGTAATCCAATCCATACAAATTGTTTAACTGTTGTCAATGAGCAGGGGGTGAACAAAAGGTTCTGGGATATGCGAGGGGTTTGTATTGAGCAAAAAATGTTAAAATGAGGGGGAAAAGAATCATGGTTACTGCTCACAGACAACACAAAATCAACTGTAATGTAAACCAAGGAACATGTCACTATAATCCATCCAAGAAACTGCGATTTCAAACTGTTACAATGAAAAATTCTCTTAACTGTATTTAAATTTTAGGAACAGGGAGTGAAAAATGGATATGGGAAGGCAAGGGGATTGTAATTAGAGAAAAGTGAAATAATGGTAGGGAAAGAGAGTGGATATTGATCATAAAATTAATTAAGTAATCCATAAAACCATTCTATATCAAATGCAAAAGATACAACACCAACCAAATAATCACTGTGATCAATTAAACAACTAATGTGTACAATTGAATCAATTATGTGTATTAAATTGCTCATTGTTCGCAATTAAATCTTTAACACAGTGTCATCAAAACAAGACAATATGCCTTCCACAACAACCTGTAGAAGAGTTTTGTTTCTTCTCATTTGTCCACTTAATGTTTTAAAACAATTTCCAAATGAACACGCAGTCACTTATTTACACTCTGTTCAACATCAAAACATCAACCATTGTCCATGAATTATTTCCTTAACCAAACACTGACACAAAAATCATGCCCGATTTCATCCCTCAATTCCATTTAACAATTAAATTGTAATGAAACCATACTGTCACAGAACCCATGCATATCTCTGCTACGATGCATGATATTCATCAAACATACATAGTGTTCAGACAAACACTATCAATAATATTTCAAATTGCAATAATCCTTACTTTCCATCTAAACACATAGTAACAAAAATCACCATTTCAACTCATATGATGTTGTAGGATACACAAACCATTCAACAAAACATAAGAGCATTTATGTGACTACACATGTCTAATTACTCCAAATCTAAACATCAAACGATGTTGAGCTATCAATCCAGTACAAGGAGGCAAAAACAGTATGCCCAATCCCATTTCTCAAATCAATCAAATTGCAACAAAACCATACAATTTAAAAACACGTGCCCATCTCTGATGGTGCAATCAAACAATATCCATAACACATACAGTGGACAGCTACACCACAACTATCACAATTGCAATACTCCCATTTAGCAATTAAAAAACATATTAACAACAACCCTTATTTCAACCTATATCATGTTGTAGGACACAAACAACCCGAGGTATAAAGAAAAGAGGAATATTCCTGATCAACCATAAAACAATGTTGAGTCAACAATCCAACTATTACAACACAAGAGGGAGCGACTGCATGCCCACTTCATTACTCAAATCAACCAATTAACCATGCTGAACTATCAAACCAATTGCCATAATAAAGGATACAATGATTATAAACCAATCACAAAAATCATTGTCAACGTGTTGGCAGCCAATTCAATTTTTTCAATTGCCCTATAAGCTGCCTACACCTTTGTCTTCTGAACTTCAAATTATCGTCACATTTTGAAAATAAACAATATGTTCATTCTTTGTGACATTTGCAAATTGGTCTCCATTTAGTTTTCACAATTGTAAGCGTGAAAACTCCTCTATCGTTACTCGAACTGTCATGATCTTTTATTTATATTTTGAATGGCACTTACCTTTGGATTATCGTTAAGTGGCTAAGAGATTCTCGAACTGTCCCTATTGCCTATTCTTACTTTAATTGCACAACTTGATTTTTATTCAAATTGGTAAGGCATTGAGCAGGTGAATTTATGGGTTATACTTATTTTTATAAATTGCATAGGGGTCATAGTTTACTTTGTTTCATATGATGTGATCCTTATTGTTATAGTTCTTGCCTTGTCGATTTTATGCAAATGATAGTCATAATGTTTTAAACCTTTGATTAAACATGAATGCAATGGCGCGTTGGTTAAACATATGGGTTTGATTTCACATTTGAATCTTTATGGTTTTGAATGGTGCATTGGTATATCGTTTATCGTTTGATTTTTGGGTCGGCTGAATAATATGATTTGAAATATGTTATGATTGTTTCAACAGAGGGTTAATACGTCGGTTGTACTTTGCAATTACTATTTTTCATGGCGGTAAGTGATTCCACCACCCTCGCATGCGCACATTAATGCCTCCCCTTTTGATCGTTCATAGTGGTTACACCGAATGACTCTGTGTGCTGGTGTTTTCGACCCAACCCTTACCATGTGCTCTAACCATGGCTCCAGTCGTGAGGGTTGAACCGAACGGTAGCCAGGCTCTGTTGATGTTCTACAGTGCCCGTGGTGACCTTGAGGAATTTGGGTGGCTCTCGTTCATATAGAAATTTGATGGTTTTAACCCCGGTGTTGCTAGGCAATTCACATTGACCTTTGATGGCTGTCGAGCCAAGGTCGGGGATGTCCAATTGCAAATTAATGAGCAATTTCTCAGTTTAGTTACAGGTTTACCTATCACTGGGCAGAGATGGTAAAAAAATTGCAAGGTAGAAGAAGTCCCTTGGACTTTGCTCTTTCAGTCGTGTAAGGTTAGCTCCTGTGACAAGGGTTTGTCCGTGACCATGGTGAAGCAGCGATGGCATGACTTGTTGATGATTATCAAGAAGTTCATCACCTGCGAGGGTCGGTATGGGTTTGTTTTCTTACACCACCTTCGTCTAATTATGGTTTTTATTGGTTTCGAGCTTAATATGCCATACTATCTGCATAGAATCCTGTTCAAAATGTCTAAGTAATATAAAAGGAACCAGGTCGATAGAAGCCTCTTTCACTATGGGATGGTTAAAATGATTGTCGTTTGTCATCTGGGGTTACACCAAGACTGTTGGGATGATTTTCTTGTGCGAAATAATTTTGTGGATTCGAATCCACCACAGGTTGACAAACCTGTGGTGACCGAGGACAAGTCTGTACCCCCGGTACCCTACAATATCCTTTTACCTAAACCCTTACCTGATTTACCTATCAACCTACCCCACTCTATGACTAAGGATGCCGAGATTGTTAAGCCTGTGGCTAAAAATCCTAAAGCCAAACCCACTTTGAATGCCAAAGGAAAAAAGATTGCCCGTCTAATCTCTCGCATGGCGAGGAACAAACCGAAACCCCCTGCCAATCCTGATCCGATTGTGCTTAGTGAAGACTCTGATTCAGAGGTTGAACGTTTTTTGGAAAGTGAGTATCCCTATTCAGAAGGTCTGTGTCCCAAACCCCCACACGACTTCGTGTCGAACCTACCACCTTGCTTGCAAAACGACCCAGATTACCCTGGCATTAAGCTGCGATGTGGAACCCCTGGTCATATATCTAAACCCTCTCCTTCTCTTTCGAAGTCTACTATGCCACCCTGTGATCAGTGCGGCTCATGGTTAGAGAGATACTACCTCGATGTGCCTATGCTACAGTCCAGAATTCAACATTTGGAGGACCAAGTTACTCGGCTTACCCGTCAAAAGGCTAAGCTAGAGGCCACTGACAAAAGACAAAGAACGACAGGCTCCATTTTATTCAAAAATGTGGAATCGGCCACAGCTGTGGTCAATTCTAAGCTGGCGTAATTCCATAGCCTCATCACACAGGTATGTGCAATATCAATCGTTTTTTGTAAATAGTATGAGTTTATATAAAAATTCAAGTTTGGTTTGAATAGCTCTGTTCAGTATTGATTGGTTTCATTACATTGTATACTCAGCCTTGCTTTGACTGAATGGAATTCCGTTTCCCAGTTTAGTTTGAATTAGATTTTAATCAATCCGATTTGATTTGATTTAGATATGAGTTGTTTGATTTTAGCTAAAATGAATGCTCTATCAATTGGAGTCGTTTGTATCTGTTATAGACACAAGTTGTTTCTCCTATGTTGATTCTGAACACGATCACATTTCATTTTGGTTTCGTTATAATGTATGTGCTATGATTGGTAACGATTGTAATATGGTCAATTGTTATGGTTTTATGTCTATGTGACTTTCGACCCACTCGAATACCGTTTGGATTATTGTTAATATGATGTTGTATGAATTTACCCGAATCGTGAATGGATTTAATTCGTAACAGTTATGTGAAACCCAGCCGATTAATTCGTTGTGGTTTTCTGTTGGATCGACCCGGTTATTGGTTGAATTTGTATTAACAATGAAGATTTAGTTACAAGTTGATTTGTTAAACGAGATTGGATTCATTGTTATTCTATGTTTGACTCAGTCACGATTTGTTTCGATTGTTGCCCAGTTTATGATTATCATTTTTGTCAACTTGATGATGGTTGTAATTGCTATCATTTGATCCTGCCTGTTGACTATATAACTCTCAGCGATTGAAATCTATGGCGATTTTTGTTTGATTGTATGTTGTTATATTTACCCATGATCGTAACAGTCTTTCCATTTTTGTGTTTAATTAAAATGACATGAATCTTAGACTGCATTATTGTAGCCATAATGAATGGATTATGATGGTGTTGGATTAGATCGTATCGCACATGATACGACTCACTATGGATTCCATTTGATATGAAACAGTCTTGTTTTTCTTTGACCCGATTTTATTGTAAAGTGAAACAGAGTATTCACATCCCTGTCTCGATTAAGTCACTTTTGATTATGTTTTATATTGAATGATAAAATGATCTGAATCATTAGTGATTTTTTTTTAATGATTATTAAAAGAAAATTGGATTCGATTCTTGTATAAAGATTTGATTTGATTTCTATCTGATCCTGTATGCTATTTTAGACTAGCTACAGAATCAGATGATTCTGTAGCTAAGTCTGTAGAATCAAATTTTTATTGTTTTTCTAATGAAATATCTTTCTAACTTGATATGTTTGGTCTATTGCAGATGAATTCAAAATTGCAGTGGATATGATAAGCAGTTTGGGGATATTTCAAAGATTTCTTTTGCATTTTAGTTTCTTAGTTTAGTTGATTTGGGGATATTTCCCAGATTATGTAAAATTGTTTGATATTATCCACATGGAGCTTTTACCCTGTGGAAAGACTTATAAAAACCTATCATTTTTGTAATAATAGGAGATCCTCATTGAGGGGAGAATAAGGATATGGAGTTTTAATACAGATTGAAGCAGAATTTGGTGTTTTGTCACAGCTTTAGCTTCTCATTATATCAATATTTTGTTTCATGTTGTGTATATCAATTTGTATCTGGTTAATGACTACTTTAGCTATCTTAATCATGTGAAAATGATATAATTTAATCATTGTTATCCATATCTGGTTTCTTCCAAGTGTATAAAAGACATAACAATTGTTTAGTTTAGTTTGTGAATGACAGGTTTATCTTCTTCATAAGTTGAATTATCAAATATAAGTTTTTGCATAACAGGTTTCCCTTATTGCAGAGATTTATAATCATAAGATTGTTATGATTTTTTATGTCTTGTTTGTCCTATTAACAACTCAAAGAGAAGCGCAGCCGATCGTTTATGAGAAGCTTTTGGACTAACCGGTGCGAGTTTACTTCCGCCGAACAACTTCAAAGTTATCATACACAGGACAAATTAGGAGCGCTTCCAGGTTAGTTAATCTTTTCCTTGTTGTTTTCATTAAGTAGTTTAATTTAGATATAAGTTTAATTAGATTTATATAAGATTGTTTAATTTCAGTAAATATATTAGATCGTTTAATTTCAGTATTTTTATTTCTTTTTCATAAAATATAAAAATCAAAAAACATATCTTGTTGTCTTAGGGCAGAAAGTACATGAGTTTTGCAGGTTTTAATTAAATCTGTACATTGTGTATATTGTATATTTGTTAATAAGTAATATTACAGCTAGTAATTAGATAGTTGATTTGAGTTATTATAATATAATAGTTAGAGTAGTTTATATTTAGTTTTAGTTTATTTAGTAGTTTGTTTTAATTAGATTAGTGCATTAGTTGTTTTTATTTATTGTTAGTTAGTTTCTTGTATTTAGTTCTAGTTAGTTTGTTTTAGTTAGTTTTAGTTAGTTTTATTAGTTTTAGTTAGTTTAGTTTGTTTTATTTGTTTTAGATAGATTAGTTAGTTTATTTTAGTTTTCTCTCTGGTCTTCTTAAGACCTTAGAGCGGCCAATGGAGCCGTTGAACCCGTCAGGGTGGTTCATTCCAAACGACTTGGGTTATTTAGACAACCCCGGACCAGTTCCACTCTCTCAATTGATGGACGAACAATTTCGCCCATCAACAAATGGCGCTAGAAGGAGGGCCTGAACTTAATTAATGGCATGAGGTGGTCGCAACACTCCTCCCCCCCCTAATCGCTCACCTATAGTGACTAGAAGCCGTTCACTAGATAATATTCCCCCTCAAACAACAACTACTTCAACCAAAGATCCGCAGATCACAGTTGAGCCAGCAACCCCTAATCCTACAGGTGGTGACTTGGAAGAGATTGTCCGCCGATCTCTTATTAAAACACATAGTGCCTTAGGTAGTTTGAGGCAACCAAACCGTCCATGGGGTCGACCTTTAGACTTCTCTGATATCAGAGAACAATTGGGTGACACTAACCTCACTATGAATCCTTCAGATCCAATCACAAATCCTGCTGCAGGAGGATCTGGGATACCTCCTTCACCACCTCCCTCATCTCCTTCCTCTTCTGGAGGAGATTCCTCTTCTGATGAAGGCAATTCACCTTCTCATCCTTCCACACCCACTACCCCAATGGAAAATCAGAACAAACCTGCTAGACCATGGTTGGACCAGGATGTCATAGTTGTACCTGGAGCCCAGCACCCTTTACCTAAGCACCCGGAGAAATGGCTTCCTAAGTTTGATCCCGATTCAAAACAGATAGTCGAAGATCATATCAAAAAATTTATGTTAGCCATCAGACTTTGTAATGTTGAACATGAAGACATTGTCTGTAGGTTGTTCCTGTATACCTTTGAGGGCAATGCGTCCACTTGGTACTTTTCCCAACAACCCCATACAATCGTGTCTTGGGAAAAGTTTGAGTCGTGCTTTTTGGAAAAATTCGGAGATGGTAAACCTCCGGAAGTCTTAGTCATGGATCTTTCAAGCTTAAAAATGAAACCAAAGGAAAAATTTAAAGATTTCAATCAAAGATTCTTAATGCTTAAAAATCGAATCCCTGCAGATTCTATGCCTGCCGAGAGTCTTGTGATAGCTTACTACACTAAATCTCTACATCAAAGTATAGCTATTTGGGTTAAACATTCTAAAAAGGCCACGTTGTTAGAAGCCTTCGAAGAGGCTACTCAAATTGAAAAAGACATACTTAGCCTTAAGGATTCATCTAGCAATGAAACTGAGACTGTTTCTTCTTCCAAAAAGAAGATTGAAATTCTCCCCAGACCCACACAAAGCAAAACACAACCTAAAAACTCTGAGTTGGAAAATTTAACGAAAGTTGTTCAAAAATTATCTAATCAAGTTATAGACTTAAAAAGGTCTATTGAAGAAGCTTCCTCAAGTAAAGGACCCTACAAACCTCCTTTCCAAAAGCCTTTTTCTACCAACCGGCCTAATCCAAACCCCGAAGGCTTGAACCTAGAAAGTTTGCAATGTGCTCTTCAAACAATTCTAGAAGCCCAAGATAACTTGATGCCTCCTGAAATCCCCCAGGAGGAAGTCGAGCAGGAAACAATTCAAGAAGAAAAGTCTTCTCCAAATATATTTGGACATTTCTCGGAACATCTTCCAAGCCAACTTCGAGACTGTTCACCCTTACAACACCAGGAGTAAGACAACAAATAAACCTCCTGCTGAAAACACTACAACTTTGCCTCCAAAGCCATCTAAATCAGTAGAAACTAAACAGAGTAATGACAGCCCTAGATTAGATTATGATGTTGTTGAATATCTTAAAAAACTAAGGGCTAACATTTCTATTTATGAGTTGTTAAAGTTCCCATTTTTGTTACAGAAAATGTTGCAAAATATTTCAGAAAATGGCAAAAATGGTAATTTAAATGGTAACAAGGTTGTGCAAAGAAAAGTTCCACAGAATACTTCCACCAAAAATCCTGATTCTCAAGATAAAGGAAGCCTTCCTGCAACCCCTGTAAATAATGTAGATAATGTAAGTAATGTAAATAATTCAGATAAAGTAGTCTTAGAGAACGCGAGTAAGAAACCACAAGCTACTACTCTAAGTACTCGCAAGAATGTTCCTCCTTTTCTTTTAACTTTCAAAATCTTCAACAGAAATGTGCATAATTGTATGGTTGACTCAGGGGCGTCATCCAATGTGATGCCTTGGTCGGTCTGCCAAAATATTAACGCTGAAGTAGAACCATCTTCTTTGAAAATCATACAACTTGATCAAACAGATGTAAAAGTTATAGGCGAACTAAAAAATGTATCGATTAGATTATCGTCTAACCCAAAAGTTCATCAGGTTATTGATATAATTGTGGTGGATATTCCAGAAGTGTATGGCATGTTTTTGAGCAGGGACTGGTCAGAGCAACTACATGGTTACTTCGCAACAGACTGGTCTCACTTATGGCTTCCAGAGAACGGTAAGCCTAACAAGACTAGAGTGAATCGTGAGTGTTACCTCAAGTTCATGGTAACAGACTTGAATGACCCTAATGAACCATACACACCTCCTACTGATTCACCTGAAGTCCAAAGGATGGACACCTACTTCGGAAATTTCATGACTGAAGTTTCACCTATCAAAAATCCAGAACAGCAGTCCAAGATCATAGCATACATGCAACCAACAGATTCTATGCAACGGTCCCATGAACCTGATGGAAATCAAATTTGGACTTTGATTTCCAGATTCATTTGATTTCCAAATTTGAAGACCAAATTTGATTTCCAAATTTGAAGACCAAATTTGAAGACCAACTCCTTGATTTTCATTGTCTTATGAAAAAGTCAATTTAGGGACTAATGAAAATCCTCAGTGTATCAATCTAGGCTTGGGATGTTCTAAGCAAGAAAAAGCTGCTTTTGTTAAATTGTTTAAAGAATTCAAGGATGTATTTGCATGGAATTATGATGATCTTAAAACATTTGATCCTAATATTATACAGCATGTCATCCCGACAAAACCCCAAACCTTACCCTTCCAGCAGAAATTGAGGAAAATGCATCCTAAATTAGAACCGACTGTCCAAAAATAATTGAATAAACTCCTAAGTGCTAAAATGATTTTTCCTGTTAGACACACTCAATGGGTATCCAACCTCATCCTAGTTCAGAAGAAAAATGGGGAAATTCGACTTTGTGTTGATTTCTGAAACCTCAACCAAGCGTCTGACAAAGACAATTATCATGTCCCTCCCATGGAACAGATTCTTCAACAAGTATCTGGTTCCGAGAGGCTATCCTTACTGGATGGTTTCTCCGGATATAACCAAGTCTTGATGTCTCCACCAGACCAACTAAAAACTACCTTCCGTACCCCGTGGGGCACTTATTCTTATCGCAAAATGCCTTTCGGATTGATTAATGTCGGTGCTACCTTTTAGAGAGCAATGGACATTGCTTTTAGAGGCTTAATCAATCATTCCGTAGTAGTTTACTTAGATGATGTGATCGTTTACTCTAAAAACAAAGACGATCATCTAGCTCACTTACGAGCCGTTTTGCTACGATGTCGTAAATATGGCATCTCCCTAAACCCCAAGAAGTCCATCTTTGCAGTAGAACAGGGTAAACTACTAGGATTCATTGTGTCTAGTGATGGAATGATTATTGACCCCGAGAGGACTCAAGTCATCGCTAAACTTCCCCCACCCACATCCAAGAAATCCATGCAGTCTTTCCTAGGCCAGATTAATTTCGTGAGAAGATTTGTCCCCAGTTTCTCCGAAATGGTCAGGCCTCTCCATAACCTGATTAAGAAAGACACCCAATATCACTGGGGACCCACAGAAAACCAAGCTTTCAATGCTATAAAGAAGGCCATAATAGACGCTCCATCTCTCATGATCCCTGATTTCTCTCGAGATTTTACACTCTATACTTTTGCCTCTGATCGTTCCTATGCCACAGTCCTAACTCAAAAGAATTTCGAGAACAACGAAGTACCCATCGCCTTTATGAGCTCTGCTTTCAAAGGTGCTGAACTTAACTACCCAGCGGTCGATCGACAAGACTACACTATTTTCAAAGCAGTTAAGAATTTCCGGTCCTATCTTTTGAAGTCAAGGACGAAGGTAATTGTCCCTCACCCTGCCGTGAGGAACTTGTTAGTGCAAAAAGAGTTAGGAGAGAAAAGAGCCAACTGGGTCACCTCCTTACAGGAGTATGACTTAGAGATCACCCCAGCATAGATCGTGAGAGGCCAAGGCTTGTGTAAGTTGGTTGTTGATTCAGAAATAGGACAACAAGAGGATAGTAATACGTCAGACCTAGAACAACGCGATCAATGTTTGATTTGTTGCACGCAAAACCTCATAAGTCCTTGGTACGATGACATTAGATTTTGTCTGGAACATGGATCAGCACCCCGTCACCTTGACCCTGCCAAGAGAAGAGAATTGAAACTAAAGTCCGCCTCCTTTCATCTAGTTAACGGTATATTGTTTTGTCAGAATTTTGACGGCATACTGATGCGCTGCCTCGAAAAAGACGAAGCAAAAAAAGTCTTTCTTGAGTTGCATGCAGGAGAAGCTGGTGGTCACTTCGGTGGCGATACCACTACTCATAAGGTTTTAAGAGCCGGTTATTACTGGCCCACGCTTTTTAGGGATGCCCATGCTTTGTGTCGCAAATGTATCATCTGTCAGAAAGCATCAGGGCGGTTGCAACCCGTTTCAGTCACCTACCACCTTGCTTGCAAAATGACCCAGATTACCCTGGCATTAAGCTGCGATGTGGAACCCCTGGTCATATATCTAAACCCTCTCCTTCTCTTTCGAAGTCTACTATGCCACCCTGTGATCAGTGCGGCTCATGGTTAGAGAGATACTACCTCGATGTGCCTATGCTACAGTCCAGAATTCAACATTTGGAGGACCAAGTTACTCGGCTTACCCGTCAAAAGGATAAGCTAGAGGCCACTGACAAAAGACAAAGAACGACAGGCTCCATTTTATTCAAAAATGTGGAATCGGCCACAGCTGTGGTCAATTCTAAGCTGGCGTAATTCCATAGCCTCATCACACAGGTATGTGCAATATCAATCATTTTTTGTAAATACTATGATTTTATATAACAATTCAAGTTTGGTTTGAATAGCTCTGTTCAGTATTGATTGGTTTCGTTACATTGTATACTCAGCCTTGCTTTGACTAAATGGAATTCCATTTCCCAGTTTAGTTTGGATTAGATTTTAATCGATCCGATTTGATTTGATTTGGATATAAGTTGTTTTATTTTAGCTAAAATGAATGCTCTGTCAATTGGAGTCATTTGTATCTGTTATAGACACAAGTTGTTTCTCCTATGTCGATTCTGAACACGATCACATTTCGTTTTGGTTTCGTTATAATGTATGTGCTATGATTGGTAACGATTGTAATATGGTCAACTGTTACGGTTTTATGTCTATGTTACTTTCGACCCACTCGAATACCGTTTGGATTATTGTTAATATGATGTTGTATGAATTTACCCATATCGTGAATGGATTTAATTCGTAACAGTTATGTGAAACCCAGCCGATTAATTCATTGTGGTTTGTTGTTGGATCGACCCGGTTATTGGTTGAATTTGTATTAACAATGAAGATTCAGTTACAAGTTTTTTTGTTAAACGAGATTGGATTCACTGTTATTCTATGTTTGACTCAGTCACGATTTGTTTCGATTGTTGCCCAGTTTATGATTATCATTTATGTCAACTTGATGATGGTGGTAATCGCTATCATTTGATCCTACCTATTGACTGTATAATGCTCAGTGATTGAAATCTGTTGCGAATTTTGTTTGATTTTATGTTGTTATATTTACCCATGATCGTAACAGTCTTTCCATTTTTGTGTTTAATTAAAACGACATGAATATTAGACTGCATTATTGTAGCCATAACCAATGGATTATGATGGTGTTGGATTAGATCGTATCGCACATGATACGACTCACTATGGATTCCATTTGATATGAAACAGTCTTGTTTTTCTTTGACCTGATTTTATTGTAAAGTGAAACAGAGTATTCACATCCCTGTCTCGATTAAGTCACTTTTGATTATGTTTTATATTGAATGATAAAATGATCTGAATCATTAGTGATTTGTTTTTAATGATTATTAAAAGAAAATTGGATTCGATTCTTGTATAAAGATTTGATTTGATTTCTATCTGATCTTGTATGTTATTTTAGACTAGCTACAGAATCAGATGATTCTGTAGCTAAGTTTGTAGAATCAAATTTTTATTGTTTTTCTAATGAAATATCTTTCTAACTTGATATGTTTGGTCTATTGCAGATGAATTCGAAATTGCAGTGGATATGATAAGCAGTTTGGGGATATTTCAAAGATTTCTTTTGCATTTTAGTTTCTTAGTTTAGATGATTTTGGGATATTTCCCAGATTATGTAAATCTGTTTGATATTATCCACAGGGAGCTTTTACCCTGTGGAAAGACTTATAAAAACCTATCATTTTTGTAATAATAGGAGATCCTCATTGAGGGGAGAACAAGGATATGGAGTTTTAATACATATTGAAGCATAATTTGGTGTTTTGTCACAGCTTTAGCTTCTCATTATATCAATATTTTGTTTCATGTTGTGTATATCAATTTGTATCTGGTTAATGACTACTTTAGCTATCTTAATCATGTGCAAATGATATAATTAATCATTGTTATCCATATCTGGTTTCTTCCAAGTGTATAAAAGACATAACAATTGTTTAGTTCAGTTTGTGAATGATAGGTTTATCTTCTTCATAAGTTGAATTATCAAATATAAGTTTTTGCATAACAGGTTTCCCTTATTGAAGAGATTTATAATCATAAGATTGTTATGATTTTTTATGTCTTGTTTGTCCTGTTAACAACTCAAAGAGAAGCACAGCCGATCGTTTACGAGAAGCTTTTGGACTAACCGGTGCGAGTTTACTTCCGCCGAACAACTTCAAAGTTATCATACACGGGACAAATTAGGAGCGCTTCCAGGTCAGTTAATCTTTTCCTTGCTGTTTTCATTAAGTAGTTTAATTTAGATATAAGTTTAATTAGATTTATATTAGATTGTTTAATTTCAGTAAATATATTAGATCATTTAATTTCAGTAGTTTTATTTCTTTTTCATAAAATATAAAAATCAAAAAACATATCTTGTTGTCTTAGGGCAGAAAGTACATGAGTTTTGTAGGTTTTAATTAAATCTGTACATTGTGTATATTGTATATTTGTGAATAAGTAATATTGCAGCTAGTAATTAGATAATTGATTTGAGTTATTATAATATAATAGTTAGAGTAGTTTATATTTAGTTTTAGTTTATTTAGTAGTTTGTTTTAATTAGATTAGTGCATTAGTTGTTTTTATTTATTGTTAGTTAGTTTCTTGTGTTTAGTTCTAGTTAGTTTGTTTTAGTTTGTTTTAGTTAGTTTTATTAGTTTTAGTTAGTTTAGTTTGTTTTATTTGTTTTAGATAGATTAGTTAGTTTATTTTAGTTTTCTCTCTGGTCTTCTTAAGACCTTAGAGCGGCCAACGGAGCCGTTAAACCCGTCAGGGTGGTTCATTCCAAACGGCTTGGGTTATTTAGACAACCCCGAACCGGTTCCACTCTCTCAATTGACGGATGGACAATTTCGCCCGTCAACACAACGCTATTAATCAGGGACAACCAATAATTAACCATTGTCGACAATAATCTACCAAATCATAACAGACAACCATGTGCCCGACCAAAAACAACTGGTTCATTTATCAAAATCGGGCTTAAAATAATCAAGGTGGGCTCTGAGTAACCAACACAGGGAGATTGGAAACGACCACCAATGGCAGGTGAGAAACATTCGGGACAAGATGGTGGACACACAAGCCATATCACCCATATATGTGCAAGACAAGGAGAGATTTCAACAGGCAGGAGAGATTATGAACAGAGGAGCAGAGGTCCCTCATGGGCCAATAAATAACACCCAGAACACACAGGGCATAACCCTCGCAGTTTTCCCCAATCAACCCAGGTAATGCTGATATAAAAACAGATCCATGAAATAGCAATCAACCTCAAAGAAATCCCCTTGGAATCATATCATTCATAACCAAATACACAGACACCAATAGTAAAAACAATCCCATAGCCAGGTGAAACGATATACAGTGACACCAGGTGGTTCGAGATCAAACCCGACAACCCATAACAACATGCGATCGGGTAAGGTGACAAGAACTATGTGAAGACAACCAGTCAAGTATGGACCGAATGAACCCTCCAAAAAAACTCATAAGGATAGAACAGAGCCTTCATGGCTTCTTCCACTCGGAAAAATTAATGAAATCGTGACTCCAACCATCATTTTCCATTTGCAACGAAAACCACAAAACAACCATTCCAGAGAAATATCACAAGTTTACATAGTTGTCAGTATCAAGAAAAGAAAAAACCCATACATCACCAAGCCAATATCTATTTCATAACCAAAAAGGGTTCATGGATGGAAAAAAAGACATACCTGTAACCAAGAAAACCTTAAAAACGTGAGCTTGGTCGAGCATTTCTTCCTCTGCTTGAAAATCGGAGCTTAACCATAGCGAAACACAATTGAAAAATAGCCAAGCTAGGGTGATGACCAATGGAAGGGGTATGGAGTGACGTGCAGTAAATGCACATCACCTCCATCCTCCACTCATTCAATTCCTTAGTACACGCCAACCAACCCTCCATTAATCCATTTAATTAATCTATGCATTGAACTTAACATCCATCACTTGTCAAATGTGCCACCCCATATCACATTTAACCATTGCCAACTATACCATAACACATATCAAATGTGTTTTCATATAACTCAATAAATTGTATAGCCACTAACTTTGTTAGCTAGGACTAACAACAATCCTTTTAATTTCATTTGGCTATAATGTAGCATATCATAGCATAGTATAGGATAGCCTTTTTCCATTGGATTTGTTCCATATTTCTTTTATCTCTTTTCAATTTCTCTTATTTGTTGTTACTAACATGTATTTTTTGTAGGTGTCACAAGTAATAAATCAAGGAGTAAATAGAAAAGGTAACAACGGATATCATAAGCCATTATGACATGACATTAGAGCCTAGAGAAACAAAAACAACACATAACATGCCTTATCCGTCATCCAATTGTCGCAATAGAACCAGCATTTCACCATCAATCATGTAGAGCCCTATAAGCAGTGTTGAACAACAACATAAATATCAAATAAGAACTTGATCCTCCAATCTACAAGGGGGTCCCACCTACTAGTATTATATATATCATTATCTTATAATAATAGGCTTTAGAAATTCCTTGCGGGAAAAATACTTGTTGCGATTTTTATCGTCAACAAACTGGTGACTCCACAGGGAAATTTGTTTTCAATAGATTTAGAACTCAAAATCTCATGTTTCCCAGACCAAGAATAGCAGGTCAAGAAGATATAACTGGGAAGATTATGCAACAAGGGGAAGTGAGCGGATTGAATGGAAAAATGACCAGGAATTTGGGAATAATTCATGAAAAATGTTAAGTATGAGGGGGTTTACCACTGTGTGCATAATTGTTCAACCGGAATATGCTCTTTTAATTTCTCAAATGGATGAAGAAATGGAAAGCAAAAGCAGGAGATACCAATTTCTTTAAAAGACAATAGTGAAGGTAGATAGAAAATTCAAGTGTTTTCAAGGGGACATTGTAACAACTATGTAAGCTTGATTGATATTGACTAACAATATCTTGCAGGAGTGTCACTGTGGCAGAACTGATCCAACATCTTATTCTTTACCAGAATCAACTAAAAGACAAAAAAGCAATAAAAATCATGACAGAATTAAGATTACAAAATTTAAAACAACTGAGATAAAATGACATAAATGTAAAAGAAAAAGGAAATTGCTAAAATAAAAAAGCAGAAATCAAACTAGTGTAAGCATAAATGAAAACAGTGGAAAAATGAAAGATGAGCTAGACTACAAGTATACAGAAAATCCAAACAATGTTAGAACTTTTCAATTTGGTCCCACATAATGTTTCAAGTGAGAACCGTTAGTGTTGTAGGAAAACAATTGCTCCTATAAATCTTTTAGAATGTAAGAGTTAGCATCCAAGACAAAAGCAATTTTGAAGGGACCCATAAATAAAACTCGAAACTCTGAGGTAATTAACAACCCTTTAACGTATATAATTAGATTATCAAGATAGATATGAATATTGATCGATTCATCAAGAGTTATTTGTATAGGTATTTTAAAAGTGGTACTTGCATTAGGTAAGCCAAAAAGCATACGTTCATAAGTCATGGTACCCCAATCAGTGATAAAGGTGGTTTTGTAAGCATCTACCCCTTTTACCCTTATTTGACTGTAACGGGAAAAAACATTAAGTAAGGGCATCATATGTTACCCTGCAACTTTTTGCACAATCATTTCTATGTTAGGGAGAGGAGAATAACCTTTTATAATAGCCCGCTTAACTATGTGAAAATCAACGCAAAATCTTATATGTTCAGTGGCTTTCTGGACAGGGACCAAATTTGAAACCCATTCAGAATACTTGACTGGAAGGATGATACCAGCCTCCAAGATGTTTTTCAATACTTTTCGAATAGTTGATTTTGGTGCAAGGTTGATAGGTCTTTATTTTTTCCTAACTGGTTTTATGCCTTCCTTGATGAGGATGGCATGTTTTATAAGACCAGGATCAAAACCACGAAGATCCTCATAAGACCAAGAAAAAACATCTTGAAATTCACCAAGTCTCTTGGAAAACTTCATTTTCTCTTCATCAGAACATTGGGTACCTATTTTAACATTATTTGGAACCTCGGGTGTCCCAATGTTAAAGGAGATGGTTTCACCCACCTTCCTTTTCGACTCCTCTTGTTTATGTTTCTCTTTATTGCCTACATCACTCAATGAAAACAAACTCTCAAGAGGAGTCAATCCCTTAGGAATCTTGTCATATTCTATGGATATAATTTCCTTGGGCTTAAGAGGTTCATTTCTAATGAAAGAACAAATGCTCTCATCGTTAGGGAAAACCTTCCAAGATTCTATATTATCAAGGATATGCAGACGATGTAGAGATTGAAAAGTACAATCAGGTATGTGAGGAAAAAGTTTTCGATTAGGAGAAGCTGCAAAGACAACTAATTGATCAGCCATTGACTTTAACTCCCTCTTAAAATGAGTGATGTTGAAATATAATAGGTTTGAGATAAGCGCTCAAACAGTTTGGGTATATCGTTTCATCAACTTATTTCTAGGAGAGTATATCTTACATACAAGGCTCACAACACACTCATAATATCCAAAAAATGAAAGGTGACCACAACCAAGATTATAGGTGTTTTCAATGCCTAATAATAAATCTTCGAATTCAATGACATTGTTCGTACAAGAAAACGCCAACCTGTAAGACAAGTTATGAATTTTCCCTACAGGGGAAATCAAGATAATGTCAGCTCCATTACCTTCATTAGAGCATGAACCATCAAAGTTCATGTGCCACATATCATCATCTAAATCGATTTGTTCCAAGGGAATGTTATCCTCCTCAACAAAGATGCAATACACTCCTAGGTCCTCTTCGATATAGTTTACATTAGGTTGTGGGACACTCTCTATGTAGGGTGAAATCCTTCCCTCTCTAAGGACTATAATTTTTTTACCATTCCGAGGAATGGATAAATGTGTCTCGTTGAGTGAGAGGTATCCACTTGTTAAGGCTTGCCAATCTCTTCCCAATATGATTGAGTAATTGCTTACTGGCATATTGATTACCTGAATACTAAGGGTTGTCCTTATTTCAGGGTGTGCACACAAAACTAAGGTCACATTTGTATTCTCTCCTATGGTTGTTTGTTGTAGACTATTATAGGAGAGAATGATTCGGGTGTTTTCATTTGTAAAAGACATGCCTAGCTCTTCCATAATAATCTTCAACATCACACTTGGGCCCAAACCTCCATCAATGAAGCAACAATGGGCGATCTTATCCATAATATTTACAAAAATATAAAAAGGGGGATTTTTTACAAGGTATCTAAAGTTATGTACAACTACTATATTTACAGATGAATCCTCTTCATTTACCTCTTTAGAAATATTGGCTACAATGGAAGATTTTCCTTCCATGAATTGTTTCAGATGCATCTATTGTTCAGGGATGGAAACCATGTCTAGAAGGGTTGCATCTTATTTGATGTTGGCCAACTGATTCACGATATTGTACTTGGAATAGGGGAGAGGGGAAGTTGTTCCTTGACTGTCAGGAACCTTAGGAACCTGAACAGTAGCAGCGGGTGAGAATGAGCTCAGGCTAGAAGAATTGTGGGGAGGGTCAGATTTTCCTTTGGGAGCATAGGCTTTGTTTCTAGTATTGATGATCATGAGATCTTCTGGCTCTGCAAAATCTCGGACAACGATGGTAGTTTCTGGTCTTTTACCAAAGATCTTATCTTTATCACTCTTCCTTACCTCACATGTGGCTTCCTTGTGGTGTTCCTCGCAGAATTTACACCAACTTCGATGCAAGATATATTTAGGCTAAAAATTATTTTCAATCGGATTTCTAAAGGGGGGTGAAGAAGAGGATGAAGCTCCAGGGGTGAGAGGGGATACATTTCCTTTTCTCTCATATTCTATCATATTATTATTCATATATTGTACTAGCTATAATATGGAAGAGATTTCTATCTATTTAACCGATTCTCCCTATGGAAGACGTGTTCTTTCAAGTTGTTCTTCATACTCTAAACAAGTATGTAGAGAGGAACCAAGATTATCAATGGATTTTTCCTCAAGCCTATGATGATAGGGGGAAGGTAATGCATTGTAATAATGCATGAAAGTGGATTGGTTCTGAGGTCGAATGAGTTCAATGATTTGATTGGATACTTAGTGAAATGCAAGTTGAAGGACTCAATGGTCTCACCATCCTTATAGGCAATGTTATTGTATTCCCGTAACTTCTCAGCTGAGATTTTGGATTGCCCATAAGTGGATCTGAACCAATAGATTAACTTCTCCCAAGTAGACAGAATCTTAGGAGGAAGGTCAAATAAATCGGCCACAACCTTTCCTTCCAAGGAATTGATGAATAAGTGCATACAAGTATCATTGTCATTGGCCCCTATGTTGTGACAAGCATTAGAAAATTCCACCAGGTTTTCGTTTGTAGTGATAGTGTTATTTCCTGAAAACCTAGGGAGATATTGTTTGAATTGAGGAAGTGGACAAGTAGAAGGTGTTAGGTTAAGAGGAGCGGAAACATGCCATGGTTTGGTTGTGGCGTCATCTTCAAACTAAAAAAGTCCATATTTTATAATAACTTTGGTGGGATTTGTGGTAGATTGGATAGGGATATGGTGGCTATACAATATATCAATCACTGAAAAATATGAATACTAAGAGTATGAAGCACTTCCAGTGCCACAAGAGCCACCACTAGATGCCATCTTGTGGATGGTAGGTGAGGGATAAAAAGATGAATTTGAGGAATCAGACAAATTTCTCTTTAGAGCACTTCGTTGGGTAGATAACACAACGCTCCTTCTTCCTATTTCAACAATAGGATTAATTTTAGGTGATAAGCCTCTTCTTTTTCTAGAAACATAATAGTCTAAGGACATGAAAGTAAGGCCAAAAATGAAGGAACGGGAAGGTTATTGTTGATTTCTAGGTTGTCTATGTCTAGCTTCCAAATGTTCTTGGGCACTAATATCTCATTCAATTTCTTCCCATGAATGATTAAGCTCATCACGAGTATTGGCAGTGTATAAAATGGTGTTAAACAGGTTCAAAGCAATGTTGGTTTGATTTTGAATATTGGGCTCAATATTGGGCTACCTTGCAACAGGCACAGTCATTAAGAAATAAAAGCAGTCAAAGAATTAATATCAAAAAAATAGGTGTATCGATGTTAATCAAGCATAAAAATTAACTAGAGAGGTATTGAAGATCTGCCTAGTATGGTCACCAAATAAATGTTGAGGAAAAGATATGAAATGATTTTACTCAAGAATTTTTAGATTCTGCTTGGCTAAATCAAAATAGACAGGAATATCACCCTATGTTTATAGCCATCAAAATTAATATCCTAACTCACAAGTATTGATTACAAGTTCTTAGGATAAGTTTTTTATAACTAAAAGCTTGCTGAAAATTCATTATTTATGTGTTTTTCTGAACATAATAGATGCTAAAATAAATACAGAGACGGAAGTAAAGAAACCAAGTGGATAATCAAGATAGATGAGACATAAAGAAATCCTTTATTTCATTCCAATTCATCAAATATTCATTCTCTTTACAAAATTTCGTGAAGAAATTTTGGACCAAAGTAAAACTTAGACGTCCTTGATGAAACATACAAAAGGACCTCTGACAGAAAATAAAAAACTAAACTCTAAAAGATGCATCATCTTGCCACAGATTGCTTCCCACTCGACTCTACACAATAGCCTTTTTTAGTCATGAAAAATAATTCACATACAGACAAGTCTACACAGACTATCAAAGATAGATCAACACCTCTGAAAAATAAGTGTCTAAATGATGTAATTCAACCCTAAATCTTGTTGTCTACAATAAGACCCTACTATCATAAAAAAGAATTAGGCTTGTGATAAATTAATGAATGAATGAAAACTAAACTATCTCAACAAAAACTTAAAGAGAAAACCTTAGTATGCTTATCCTTCTATTCTCCTCCTTGTGACTCCCATCATTACATTCATGTTTGACAATTTATCTCAATGATATTTGAAATTATTTTCAAAAATATATTACTCATATATCCAAAAAAAACATGTTTTCCAAAACTTCTGCAATCAACTGTCATCAACAATAAATAAAATAAAATTTTAAATCCATATTTCCCACTCTGAGATGCAATATTTCCCTTGTTAATGCTATCACCTTTTGATCTCTCTAAATTTTCCTTTGGCTGTGTTAGCACTCTGTAATTTTCCCAAGGCTGTAAGGCAGTTACAGAGGCAACATCAAAACCGCTTTTAAAGCTGGGATCTAGCCCTTCCAGCTTCAGAGAGGGATCTCTCTATATGATTTAGCTTTGTTTAATCTCGGATATTAGGCTAGTTAAAAGAATTATTGGTTTTGTTGTAAAGGGTTTTTAAAGTTGGTTGAGACAAACTGCACATCCATTGGGCTATGGGGTCTGTAATTAATAAAATCTGAGATACAACCAGAAACGTTGAAGAAACCCTTCACAAGGCGAGATAACACACTCACTGGATCTTTAATAATTTAAATGATGATCAGAATAAAAGATAAGGAAATAACTCCAACCAACAGGCACTTAAGAATCTCTTAATTGAAGATATTTAGAAGATGAACATTAAAATCTTTAGAATCGGAAACAGGGTATCGGAGATAAATCCTGAGACATACTCTACTCTTTAAAGATTATTTTCAGAAAATGAGATGATTACAGAGCAAGAAAACATTTAACTGAGAAAATCACATCACCAGTGAACATGCGCAGGAATCCTGTAAGGTGCCTTCCTTTCATTAATGGCAGATATATTAAAAAAAGTTACAGCTTGATAGCCACGGGGCGTGAAGATCCAACCCTTTTACATTAAAACCATCCCAATAAATAAGATAGATCTTCTCCTCAAGTTTCGAGAGTCGTTTCAACCGCCTCGGCCAAAAATAGCCACCACTCCCACGGAATTCGGAGTTTTCTGCCATGAAAAATGGACCGTTTTTCTGTGAAACAGGGGTCCGTTCAGACATGATTCTCTCTTCAAATATGACACCTGGGTGAAAAATGAAAGAGGTTATTGTATATGGGCATGTTCTGGACAAAAACCTCTTTCGGGTTCGCCGAATTCGTCTCCAACTGGTCGTGAAAGCTCCTGAAAGATCGGGACTGAAACAGACAATGGAAAATCTGGAAAAATAGCCCTCGAAGATGCCTTCGTCTCTCCTGCCTCGTAGCTCTGTTACAAAAACTGAAAAAGGGTTTTGTTCCTCAGCCCGTTCTGAAAACAAACCGCTCTCTGATTTTTAAAATCCGTCTCCGTTTGCCCAAAAACTGACCTGGAAGGGAACATGGTAAAATAGGTAAAAAGGGGTAAAAATGTGCAAAAGTGGTTTTTGGCAGGAGGGCGGTATTCCAGACCCCCCCCCCCTCGTTAAATGTCGAACGCCTGAGGGGGTCTGGAATTGAAATTGGGTCGTTGATTTAGTTGGTTAAATCCAGGCTGTTCAAAGTTGTATGAGGTTTATTTTAAATTCCGGACCCCCCCCTTCGTTAAATTTCGAACTCACGGGGGGGTCCGGAATTGAATAAGGTGCGTTGATTATTTTTGATATGGTGGATGAGGGGGGCGTGCATATGAAAATGTATGGGAGTTTAGGTGGGCGGGATTATGGAGGGAATTAGTGGATGGTGACGTAGGGAAATGGGTAGTGGGGGTAGGTGGGGTAGGAGTAATGGCGTAGGGGGAGTGGGATATTACGTAGGTGTGTGGTGAGTGGAGTGACGTGAGGTGGGGTAGTGTGAATGGTAGGATTATTTAGATTTAACTTTTAGAACCTTTCTATTGGTCGAAATTAAATGGCCACATGCCCTTTGATTGCCAGTTACATTTGAACGACGCTTCAAACATTAATCTATCTGCTTTCTCGGATCCTTTCAATGCTACAGAAAATGGGATTTGATCATCTGAACGACCTGCAATTGGAATTCAGTCGAGAAAATTTAGAACAAGAGCAAAAACAATAAGGTACACACCAGAACACTCTTCTGTTGGGCCTGCCCTTTCTAACTGTTCTGTATGATCCAGCATTCATTCCCAGATTTGGTGTTAATGTCAATCCCGTTCTGACTTTTATAGTCCAGGAGGGATCAATAGGAGGCATCTCATATTCATCAGGTTTTCATGCCACAGGAAAATCTGGCAATTTGGGCACACCCTCCAGCAAGTCTATTGGAAGCTCCATCTTGACTTCATATGGTATCCGAGTCAAAAAATATCGACCTCCATAGTACAAATAACCTGCTGCCTTCAGGAGCATGCCAATTGCTGTCTTGTTGTTTTATTTTGACACTTTTGATTGATGGCCATCTGCAGGAGCTCTTGGAATTAGCAATGAGTTCGCTTGAAATAAAGATATCATAGCCATCATGTGCAGAATGGACAACACCTCATACCAGGCGTCTGATAGAACAGTTTTTTTTAAATGGTACCCAAATCCAAGGTGTTTCTTGATGACCTAAAAATAGCCAGGAAAGTTAAGTTTAACAATATCAACAGGTGTATTAAAACTCAACCAAATTCATGGCGCATAAAATTCTTTAACAAGGTCCCGCTCTGTTTTATAATTGTAACATCTGGTTTGATTTGCTGAGTAGGGAGATCCTCCCTGGGTTTGTTCTCATTTCTAGATTCAAATCTCTCCATAAGGTCGCGCTTAACCCCAACAATGGCACCTTTGGGTCTTGGTTTCTCGTCCTGTGATGCCTTGTTTTTTCCAGAAAACAACTCTGAACCTACATATAACTGATTGGCTTTGGAAATCGACTTGTCTTTGCTATTGTCCAATTCAGCGGAGGGTAATAGGAAGTTTCTTGTATACGAGTGTTTGGCATTGTCGATTGGAGCCTGTAACAGAGTGGAGCTGTGTCTCCTCTTCTTACTGTGTGTTCTCCCGTGTATTCTCAAATACCCTTCTCTTCTTCATGTCCAATTAGGAGACAATTGTGATGTGCCTACATATGATCCTGTGGCCGCAGCTGAAAAAAGGGAATGCAACAATACCAAGTAGAGGTGTGATGTACCATGGCAAACTTCCCCGAATGAAGTCCTTCTTGAGCTTTTCTTCTCCGACCACTATTCCTCTCTTCACCGGTAGCAGCATCTGAACCCTCTAGGTCTGGGACCTTATTCACTATCTCTCGTAAAAAATCAAAAACATTGTACCTATGAACACATTGTTTCAAATGTGAAGCTCTCACAGTCTTAGCACCCCTATGAAGAGTTATTTCATAAGTTTGATCACAGAGGTCTTGTAAAAATAGCTCCAAAGATTTTGATACTAAGAGAGGCACTGCCCGTGCAATCTTTTCGATGTCCTCATCAGCTTGCATTATCTTTTTAATCCGAGACTTGGTCTGTGCTCACATGCACCATCAGAGCTTCAGTACATGTCCATGATCCTTTGCAAACAATTTAAAATGATGAGAAACTTAACCGTCGTTGAAATGCAGCAGGCGGTGCTAGCTGGTTGTAAATTCTTCAGTGACCGAAAGGTGAATGCCAAATCTTTCCTTTGAGCACATGAGGAGACAACCATCCAGAGAGATAGCAAAGATTGAAGGGGCTCTAGTTGGCTGGATTCTTCAATGCCTTGCTAAAGCTCTGGCATAAACAAATCCCCGCTTGGTAACACATTATCCAACCTCATTGTCGTAGTCCTCTTCATACTGATCAACAATTCTATCCGCGTGCACATGAAACTGCATGCAATCTATGGCTACATTATAACATGGAGATTCATGTAGATCGTCCACCTCTATGCGCGTCCAACAATTGAGAAAGGAAACAACGAGTGGAAATGGAACCCCTGTCGTTTGTGTAGATGCGTGGCTCCAATCGACGCCTTGAAAACTGGTTCGAACATCAAGCAAGGGATGAAAGCTGCATTTTATATATTTTTTTTAATTTCCTGCGAGCGATATCCCACATCCACGTGGTAGACTCACTGTTTGGCTTTTATATATGCCAGCAGTTACATGTAGTGTCAATGAAATGAGCCTGAGGGTTGGGCTTTGGGGTTTGGTGTTGGCGTTGCGCGCACTTGTGAGTCTGTTTTGGGTGCGTGAAATGGTGTTGGCCCTAGGCCACTATAACTTTTGTTAAAATATTTAAATTTTTATAAACAAGCCCAACTGTGCATAAAGGCCGAGGGGCCATTTTTAATTTTTTGCCAAATTCACCAAATTTCGGCGAACAAACCAACTTTGTCTTTGCCCACCAGCATTAAACTTTTTCCATTTCGAACCAATCCATTATTCTTTTTGCTAGAAAATACACTGAAACTCACTTTGAAGCTTGCGAGCAGGGTCTCATCTTATGCTTGGACAGTGTCGGGCACTTTCCGCCGCCTTTGCCATGCGTCATGAGCGAAAACATATGCCTGAAAAGATAAATATCATTCAGAACACTGATTCCCTATTTTATAGGGTTCTAACATTAGGCTCCACCTGGGGAAAATAGCTCTGAGAGAGGTGTTTAGAATCCATGAACTCTGAGTTTCGTCGACCCGTTGATCATTGGGCTGCCCCCAGACTGTAAACTAAAAATAAAGCTATGACAAGACAAAAGGAAAAGATGCTCATTCTGATGAGCTTATTGGCATCCTACCTACCCTAATCTAACAGTTACTGCTTCGATCAGGTAATGAAAAAATGCCAATGAAGCCAACTCAGCAGTCGATCCCATGATTGGGCTTCCTCATCCTGCTTGATGAAAATTAGGGTTGAAATATGCACTGGCAGTAGATAACATATTAGGTCGTTATAAAGTAAACAGGCTTGACAACTTGAGCTAACATATATCTCCATGTAATCTGCTATAGGATCGATGAAATCATGATGCATGATATGCATTCCTACATCTTCTATGACCAATAGATCAGTTGCATTCCCAAAATCAAACCATGCATCTACAACTTCAGCTTTATAATTGTAAACATACTCATCATCAAAACTCGATTTTTCCCCTGTGCATTTTGTGTCTTTCAATACTTCCTCATACAACTGTGGGTCCTCTGACGGTTTATGGAATGATGCCTTTACTGAACACACCCCTGTAACTGACTGCCTGACCATGTCAATATCATAACAGCTTTTTATCTCATGACTGGAGAATGAAGAATAATTTCGACCAAACATGCCATCTAACAGATCAGCTATTGGATCCTGAAAGGACTGACAAGACTGCTGCATTGACTCAAAAGAAATTTCCTGCTTGTTTCTATATTCATCCTTCAACACTTGTCCAAGAGTCTCCTTCAAAACTTGAAATGATTTAAAACACAATGGCACAGAGTTCCTTTGGATTGAATCATAATTTGTCTCAGGCTCTAAGCTATCATCAAGAATTTGAAAATCAATGTGTGTCAAGGGCTGCGACACTGGGTTTAGAATAGCCTCCATATCCTTAAGGGTATCATCAATTGATTGGTCAGAGGAAATTTTGTATCTACTGCTCACAACTGACCTAGAGTTTCTTTTCAGAAATTGACAAGATGAGCAACATAAGGGCAAAGTGTCTTCACTTATTTTATTATTTTTTGTCTCTTCCCCATCACTGTCATGACTGTTGTGTAAGGGATGATTGTCACTTCTGAATGGTAAATGATCTTCTTCCTGCCAATGACATGCTGCCGGTTTCTCTAAACAATCAACCTTTATTTCAGCTTCATGATCGTCATCGTACTGATCCCACTTGGGTGGACAATCCAAGTAAGGAATGTCGTCAAACATGCACATCATATCAGCCGGTTGCTCCTCTACAAATTGAGATGGAGCTTCATCTTTGACTGTGCCGTGAATTGAGTACATGAAAGAATCATCATTCAAACCATGGTGTCCAGGATGAGCAGAAAAATGTTTGGCGACTGGGACTGTGTCTTTCTCTGCAATCACTGAAACATGATGTCTTTGGATAGCAAGCTCATCTTTCCTGTTGATCTTCTGCATCATCTCCTCAATGGTACTGACCAAAATCTGCAGTGTATCTTCTGATGATTTCAGCTGCTTCATTTCTTTATCCTTCAACTGTGACCTCTTGATCAGCAAGTTGGTCTCCACATCAACAGCAATATTCTGCATTTCTTCAAGGCTTGCAATATTCCTTTCTCTTAACTGAAATGTCATCTCAGGATCGAAGGCATCTGGGTAATGCAAGTGGGCAGATCCTGGGGGTGGCCTTATATCAGTAGGTATTGCATGATATACCTTATTGAATCTGGCTGAAAACTGATGTATTGTCTCCCCTAGCTTTATTTTCAAGTGCTCATACTCTTCTAGGATAAGGAAGACATTTCCCCTGACCACCCATTTATCCAAGAATACTTGCATGAACTGATGAAAATTTCTGATGCTTGCAGCAGGAAGGTTCTTAAACCAGTCTTTGACTTTACCTCCCAGAGACAGGGAAAACATTCTGATGTAGACATCATCATCTTCAACCTCATAAAGGTCAAGGAAATATTCAAGGTTTTGAATATGCTTTTCAACATTGATCTTCTCATTTTCTCCATCAAACCTAGGCAGATTATTAATGTAATTGACAGGGAGGTCATGGAGAATAGGAGGCAAATCTAGAGGCTTGTATCTGTCTGGGACTTTTGCAGGCACAGGAGATGAAGCAAGGGGCTTACAAACATCCATAGGTTTAGCAGGAGTAGGAGACAAAGAAGGAGGCTTATGTCTCACTAGGGTTTCTACAGGTGCATCTGGGATGTGCATAGGTGCATGAGCATGTACATAATATACAGTTGTGGGTATGATCTCTTGAGACTCATCAATTGACTGATGGTCAAAATACTCTTCAACAATATAATTTTGATTAGGCTTGGAAAAGGACAAGACATGATTGCAGATAAAACCAAATATGTCTTGAATGCAATTTGAACTTGAATACCTGGTCTTTCTAGGCTGCTTGGCCATGCTTTAGGTTCTTCCTCCAGTGGACTCTTCGAGTTGGCACTGTCTGGAGCTGATTGGAGTCGCCAGGTGAATGATATCAGCCTTCTTGTGTCTGGTCACTGTCCACCATCAGTGATCAGAGCTGGAGCTTGAAGTGTACTACTGGGAAGAGGTCCCCAGTGGAGTCGCCATTCTGTTAGCACTCTGTAATTTGCCCAAGGTTGTAAGGAAGTTACAGAGGCAACATCAAAACCACTTTTAAAGCTGGGATCTAGCCCTTCCAGCTTCAGAGAGGGATCTCTCTATATGATTTAGCTTTGTTTAATCTCAGATATTAGGCTAGTTAAAATAATTATTGGTTTTGTTGTAAAGGGTTTTTAAAGTTGGTTGAGACAAACTGCACATCCATTGGGCTATGGGGTCTGTAATTAATAAAATATGAGATACAACTAGAAACACTGAAGAAATCCTTCACAAGGCGAGATAACACACTCACTGGATCTTTAATAATTTAAATGATGATCAGAAGAAAAGATAAGGAAATAACTCCAACCAACGGGCACTTAAGAATCTCTTAATTGAAGATATTTAGAAGATGAACATTCAAATCTTTAGAATCGGAAACAGGGTATCGGAGATAAATCCTGAGACATATGCTACTCTTTAAGATTAGTTTCAGAAAACGAGATGATTACAGAGCAAGAAAACATTTAACTGAGAAAATCACATCACCAATGAACATGCGCAGGAATCCTGTAAGGTGCCTTCCTTTCATTAATGGCAGATCTATTAAAAAAAGTTACAGCTTGATAGCCACGGGGCATGAAGATCCAACCCTTTTACATTCAAACCATCCCAATAAATAATATAGATCTTCTCCTCAAGTTTCGAGAGTCGGTTCAACCGCCTCGGCCAAAAATAGCCACCACTCCCACGGAATTCGGAGTTTTCTGCCATGAAAAATGGACCGTTTTTCTGTGAAACAGGGGTCCATTCAGACGTGATTCTCTCTTCAAATATAAAACCTGGGAGAAAAATGAAAGATATTATTTTATATGGGCATGTGCTGGACAAAAACCTCTTTCGGTTTCACCGAATTCGTCTCCAGTTGGCCGTGACAGCTCCTGAAAGATCGGGACTGAAACAGACAATGGAAAATCTGGAAAAATATCCCTCGAAGATGTATTCGTCTCTCCCACCTCGTAGCTCCATTACAAAAAATGAAAAAGGGTTTTGTTCCTCAGCCCGTGCTGAGCAAACACCTCTCTCAGATTTTTAAAATCCATCTCCGTTTGCCCAAAAACTGACATGGAAGGGAATGTGGTAAAATAGGCAAAAAGGGGTAAAAATGTGCAAAAGTGGTTTTTGGCGGGAGGGCGGTATTCCGGACCCCCCCCCCCCTCGTTAAATGTCGAACGCCCAGGGGGGTCCGGAATTGAACCTGGGTCGTTGATTTAGTTGGTTAAATCTGGGCCGTTCAAAGTTGTATGAGGTTTATTTTAAATTCCGGACCCCCCCCCTTCGTTAAATTTCGAACTCACGGGGGGGTCCGGAATTGAATAAGGCGCATTGATTATTTTTTATATGGTGGATGAGGGGGGCGCGCATATGAAAACGTATGGGAGTTTATGTGGGCGGTATTATGGAGGGAATTAGTGGATGGTGACGTAGGGAAATGGGTAGTGGGGGTAGGTGGGGTAGGAGTAATGGCGTAGGGGGAGTGGGATATTACGTAGGTGTGTGGTGAGTGGAGTGACATGAGGTGGGGTAGTGTGAATGGTAGGATTATTTAGATTTAACTTTTAGAACCTTTCTATTGGTCACTCATGAAATTAAATGGCCACATGCCCTTTGATTGCCAGTTACATTTGAACGACGCTTCAAACATTAATCTATCTGCTTTCTCGGATCCTTTCAATGCTACAGAAAATGGCATTTGATCATCTGAATGACCTGCAATTGGACTTCATTCAAGAAAATTTAGAACAAGAGAAAAAACAATAAGGTACACACCAGAACACTCTTTTGCTGGGCTTGCCCTTTCTAACTGTTCTGTATGATCCAGCATTCGTTCCCAGATTTGGTGTTAATGTCAATCTCGTTCCGACTTTTATAGTCCAGGAGGGATCAATAGGAGGCATCTCATATTCATCAGGTTTTCATGCCACAGGAAAATCTGGCAATTTGGGCACACCCTCCAGCAAGTCTGTTGGAAGCTCCATCTTGACTTCATATGGTATCCGAGTCAAAACATATCGACCTCCATAGTACAAATAACATGCTTCCTTCAGGAGCATGCCAATTGTTGTGTTGTTGTTTTCTTTTGACACTTTTGATTGATGGCCATCTGCAGGAGCTCTTGGAATTAGCAATGAGTTTGCTTGCAATAAAGATATCATAGCCATCATGTGCAGAATGGAAAACACCTCATACCAGGCGTGTGACAGAACAGTTTCTTTTAAATGGTACCCAAATCCAAGGTGTTTCTTGATGACCTAAAAATAGCCAGGAAAGTTAAGTTTAACAATATCAACATGTGTATTAAAACTCAACCAAATTCATGGCGCATAAACTTCTTTAACAAGGTCCCGCTTTGTTTTATAATTGTAACATCTGGTTTGATTTGTTGAGTAGGGAGATCCTCCCTGGGTTTGTTCTCATTTCTGGATTCAAATCTCTCCATAAGGCCGCGCTTAACCCCAACAATGGCACCTTTGGGTCTTGGTTTCTCGTCCTGTGATGCCTTGTTTTTTCCAGAAAACAACTCTGAACCTACATATAACTGATTGGCTTTGGAAATTGACTTGTCTTTGCTATTGTCCAATTCAGCGGAGGGTAATAGGAAGTTTCTTGTATACGAGTGTTTGGCATTGTCGATTGGAGCTTGTAACAGAGTGGAGCTGTGTCTCCTCTTCTTACTGTGTGTTCTCCCGTGTTTTCTCAAATACCCTGCTCTTCTTCATGTCCAATTAGGAGACAATTGTAATGTGCCTACATATGATCCTGTGGCCGCAGCTAAAAAAAGGGAATGCAACAATACCAAGTAGAGGTGTGATATACCATGGCAAACTTCCCCGAATGCAGTCCTTCTTGAGCTTTTCTTCTCCGACCACTATTCCTCTCTTCACCGGTAGCAGCATCTGAACCCTCCAGGTCTGGGACCTTATTCACTATCTCTCGTAAAAAATCAAAAACATTGTACATATGCACACATTGTTTCAAATGTGAAGCTCTCACATTCTTAGCACCCCTCTGAAGAGTTATTTCATAAGTTAGATCACAGAGGTCTTGTAAAAATAGCTCCAAAGATTTTGATACTAAGAGAGGCACTGACCGTGCAATCTTTCCGATGTCCTCATCAGCTTGCATTATCTTTTTAATCCGAGACTTGGTCTGTGCTCACATGCACCGTCAGAGCTTCAGTACATGTCCATGATCCTTTGCAAACAATTTAAAATGCTGAGAAACTTAACCGTCGTTGAAATGCAGCAGGCGGTGCTAGCTGGTTGTAAATTCTTCAGTGACCGAAAGGTGAATGCCAAATATTTCCTTTGAGCACATGAGGAGACAACCATCTAGAGAGATAGCAAAGATTGAAGGGGCTCCAGTTGGCTGGATTCTTCAATGCCTTGCTAAAGCTCTGGCATAAACAACTCCCCGCTTGGTAACACATTATCCAACCTCATTGTCGTAGTCCTCTTCATACTAATCAACAATTCTATCCTCGCGCACATGAAACTGCATGCAATCTATGGCTACATTATAACATGGAGAGTCATGTAGATCGTCCACCTCTGTGCTCGTCCAACAATTGAGAAAGGAAACAGCGAGTGGAAATGGAACCTCTGTCGTTTGTGTAGATGCGTGGCTCCAATCGACGCCTTGAAAACTGGTTCAAACATCGGGCAAGGGATGACAACTGCGTTTTATATATTTTTTTTAATTTCCTGCGAGCGATATCCCACATCCACGTGGTAGACTCACTGTTTGGCTTATATATATGCCAGCAATTACATGTAGTGTCAATGAAATGAGCCCGAGGGTTGGGCTTTGGGGTTTGGTGTTGGCATTGCGCGCACTTGTGAGTCTGATGTGGGTGCGTGAAATGGTGTTGGCCCTAGGCCACTATAACTTTTGTTAAAATATTTAAATTTTTATAAACAAGCCCAACTGTGCATAAAGGCCGAGGGGCCATTTTTAATTTTTTGCCAAATTCACCAAATTTCGGCAAACAAACCAACTTTGTCTTTGCCCACCAACATTAAAATTTTTCCATTTCGAACCAATCCATTATTCTTTTTTCTAGAAAATACACCGAAACTCACTTTGAAGCTTGCGAGCAGGGACTCGTCTTATGCTTGGACAATGTCGGGCGCTTTTTGCCGCCTTCGCCATGCGTCATGAGCGAAAACATATGCCTGAAAAGATAAATATCATTCAGAACATTGATTCCCTATTTTATAGGGTTCTAACAGGCTGTGCTGAGCCTTTAGGCCTAATCTCACTGATCACATCAGAACAATGATCCCTCAAATGCATCCAGGAGGACACAGATTTATCAGAGCCATTGGCGGGTGAGGAAGGGGCATCTTGGACAATATGATTGTTAGAAGGGGGAGAAAGTAAAGACAAATTGGGCTAGCCACGATGTTGGTTGACAACTGGGTCAACAATCTCTTGCCATCCGTCATTATCGGGAACCTCGAGTTGCAATGAGACATGAGGGGGCAAGGGAATACCAGGAGATTATGGAGCTTGGAAGGGAGGCCTTTCAGGCCTAGGTTGGACCACTCCTTGCCCAATCCAATTGAAAAACCAAGTCTGAAATAGTTGGTCTAACTCTTGCGAGTCAACATCTAAGTGAATGGAGAATCTAGGCCTTATAGGGCCCCTGTTCCAATTACCTCTTCCTCAGTTACCTTTTCCATGGCTACCTCGAATGAAAAAGATCATTCCTGCATGCATGATTGATTAGAAAATAGTTCCTTTAACAACCATAAATGACAACTCCTTAAAAATATGAAATAAATATTTCCTCAACAACATATCAGGCTCATGCAATCCAATCCATACAAATTGTTTAACTATTGTCAATGAGCAGGGGGTGAACAAAAGGTTTTGGGATATGTGAGGGGTTTTTATTGAGAGAAAAATGTTAAAATGAGGGGGAAAAGAATCATGGTTATTGCTCATAGACAACACAAAATCAAATGTAATGTAAACTAACGAACATGTCACTGTAATCCATCCAAGAAACCACAATTTCAAACTGTTACAATACATAATTCTCTTAACTGTAATTAAATTTTAGGAACAAGGAGTGAAAAATGGATATGGGAAGGCGAGGGGATTGTAATTAGCGAAAAGTGAAATAATAGTAGGGAAAGAGAGAGGATATTGTTCATAAAATTAATTAAGTAATCTATAAAACCATTCTATATCAAGCGAAATAGATCCAACCCAACCAAATAATCATTGTGATCAATTAAACAACTATTGTGTATAATTCAATCAATTTTGTGTATTAACTTGCTCACTGTTCTCAATTAAATATTTAACACAGTGTCATCAAAACAAGACAATATTCCTTCCACAACAACCTGTATAAGAGTTTTATTTCTTCTCATTTGTCCACTTAATGTTTTAAAACAATTTCCAAATGATCACACGGTCACTTATTTCCACTCTGTTCAACATCAAAACATCAACCATTGTCCATGAATTATTTCCTTAATCAAACACAGACACAAAAATCATGCTCGATTTTATCCCTTAATTCCATTTAACAATTAAATTGTAATGAGACCATAGTGTAACAAAAACTGTTCCTATCTCTTCTACGATGCATGATATTCATCAAACATACACAGTGGACAGTCAAACACTATCATCCATATTTCAAATTGCAATAATCTTTACTTGTCATATAAACACATAGTAAGAACGATCACTATTTCAACTCATACGATGTTGTAGGATACACAAACCATTCAAAAAAATGCAAGATCATTTATGTGACTGTACATGTCTAATTAATCTGAATCTACACATCAAACGATGCTGAGCTATCAATCCAATACAACGATGCAACAACAGTATGCCCAATCCCATTTCTCAAATCAATCAAATTGCAACAAAACCATATTGTTTAAAAACCTGTTCCCATATTTGATGGTGCAATCAAACAATATCCATAACATATATAGTGGAAAACGATGCCACAATTATCACGATTGCAATACTCCCATTTGGAAATTAAAACACACAGTAACAACAACCCTTATTTCAACCTATATCATGTTGTAGGAAACACACGACCTGATGTATAAATCAAAGAGGAATATTCTCGATCAACCATAAAACAATGTTGAGTCAACAATACAACTGTTACAACACAAGAGCCAGTGACTGCATGCCCACTTCATTACTCGATCAACCAATTAACCATGTTGAACTATCGGACCAATTGCCATAATAAAGGATACAGTGATTATAAACCAATAAAAAAATTCATTGTCATTGCTATTAATCAGGGATAACCAATAATTAACCACTGTCAACGATAATATACCAAATCATAACAGTCGACCATGTGCCCAACCAAAAATAACTATTTCATTTATCAAAATCAAGTTTAAAATAATCAAGGTGGGCTCTGAGTAACCAACACATGGAGGTTGGAAATGACCACCAACAGTAGGTGAGAAACACTCAGGACAACACGGTGGACACACAGGCCATATCACCCATATCTTTGCAAGACAAGGAGAGAGTTCAACAAGAAGGAGAGATTATGAAAAAAGGAGAAGAGGTCCCTCACAGGCCAATAAATAACACCCAGAACATGCAGGGCATAAACCTCGTGGTTTTTCCCAATCAACCCAGGTAATGATGATATAAAAACAGAGCCATGAAATAGAAATCAACCTCAAATAAATCCCCTTCGCATAATAGCCATCATAACCAAATACGAAGACAACAATAGTATAAATGAGCCCATACCCAGGTGAAACAATATACAATGACACCAGGTGGTTTGAGATCAAACCCAACAACCCATAACAACAATGCGACCGGGTGAGGTGACAAGAACTATGTGAAGACATCCGGTCAAGTCTGGACCGAATGAACCCTCCAAAAAAAATCATAAGGATAGTAGAGAGCCTTCATGTCTTCTTACACTTAGAAACATTAATGAAACTGTGAATTCAACGATCATTTTCAATTTGCAACAAAAACCACACAAGAACCATTCCAGAGAAATATCACAAGTTTACATAGTTTCCAGTCTCAAGAAAAGAACATACCCATACATTATCGAGCCAATATATGTTTCATAACTAGAGAGGGTTCATGGATGGTGAAAATGACATACCTGTAACCAAAAAAACCTTAAAAATGTGAGCGTGGCCGAGAAGTTCTTCCTCTGCTTGAAAATCAGAGCTTAACCACAACGAAACATAATTGAACAATAGCCAAGCGAGGGTGACGGCCCGTGGAAGGGGTATGGAGTGGCGTGCAGTAAATGCACATTGCCTCCATCCTCCACTCATTCAATTCCTTATTACATTCCAGCCAACCCTCCATTAATCCATTTAATTAATCTATGCATCGAACTTAACATCCATCACTTGTCAAATGCGCAAGCCCATATCACATTTAACCACTGCCAACTATACCATAACGCATATCAAACATGCTTTCATATAACTCAATAAATCATATAGCCACTAACTTTGTTAGTTAGGACCAACATCAATCCTTTTAATTTCATTTTCCTATAATGTAGCATAGTATAGGATAGCCTTTTTCCATTGGATTTGTTCCATATGTCTTTTATCTGTTTTCAATTTCTCTTATTTGTTGTTACTAACATGTATTTTTCGAAGGTATCACAAGTAATAAATCAAGGAGTAAATAGAAAAGGTAACAACATATATCATAAGACATTATGACCTAACATTAGAGCTTAGAGCAACAAAAACAACACATAACATGCCTTATCCATCATCCATTTGTCGCAATAGAACCAACATTTCACCATTCATCATGTAGAGCCATGTAAACAGTGTCGAACAACAACATAAATATCAAATAAGAACTTGATCCTCTAATATACAAGGGGGTCCCACCTACTAGTATTATATATATCGTTAGCTTATAATAATAGGCTCTAGCAATACTTTGCGGGAAAAATCCGCGTTGCGATTTTTATCGTCAATACTTCCCATGACGCCCCCATCAATGAAGACTTCCCAAATGATCACCTACTCCTTATCGCATCTGATGATCCATGGTACAAAAATATCCTGGTGTACCTCCGCACTTAGAAATGCATCCCTCATCTCTCTCGTGGTGATAAACTCTACATATGACATCACACATCTCGTTACCTTCTCCTTGGAGAATTCCTCTATTGCAAGGGGGAAGATACAGTCGTCCACCACTGCCTCACCATTTAAGAAGCCTAGAAAGTGTTGAATGATTGTCATAGTGATGCTTGTGGGGGTCACCTTTTAGGAATGTCTATCGCTCAGAAGGTCATCTGAGCTATTTACTTCTGGTTCACCTTATTTCACGATTGCATCCACATAGTCAAGCACTATGATAAGTGTCAACTATTTGCACATATATCCAGAGGTCCACCATCTCACCTCCATCATGTTATCACAAAAAACCCCTTCTGCAAGTGGGGCATCGATTTCATGACTTGCAATCCCCCATCTAGTAACATGCACAAATGGATCATAGTCACAGTTGATTATTTCACCAAGTGAGTCAAAGCCATGCCCACATTCAACAACACAACTGACACAACAATCCACTTCCTCTTTAACCATCTCATCACCCACTTTGGAGTCCCCCTCCAACTAGTGTCTAACCACGTCAAACATTTTGAGAATGAAGTATTCATTGAGTTACCTACCAAACTGGGATTTACCCATGAGTTCGCTTCAACTTATTACCCCCAATCAAATGGGAAATTCAAAGCCATCAATAAAGTCCTCAAGACCATGCTCCAATGCATGGTCAACAAGAAAAAATGAACTAGGATCATATGTTATTCTCTGCATTATGGGCATATCTCACAGTCTTCAAAATGACAACCGAGTTCACACCATTCCATCTATTTCATGGGGCAAAATCTATACTTCCCATCGAGTTTGAAATACCTACTCTACCGCCACAGTGGATCTCTTTCCAAATACTACCCCCATCAAACAATGATTACTCAATCTCAAATCTCTTGATGAATATCTCCGATCCTCCTTACAAAATAATGAGGCAACCAATAAATAGTCTAATGTTTTCTTCGATCGTCAATTTAACCTTTTATCCTTCATCGAAGGAGATCACATATTATCCAACGACATTGCGCATGATACCCTAAGCCATGTAAAATTAGAATCTCTATGGTGGGGACCATATATCGTCCACCATTGCCTCACTAAAGGCACCTACATCTTGGCTCACCTTGAAGGGGCCATACTCAAAGATCTTTTCAACGAGTTATATCTGAATAAATTCTACCCATAGTATAGCCACTCTACCTTAGGGAATTTCTTCTATTTTCCTAGAACTTTTAGTCCTTTTTCTCAAAATATCCTCCCAAAACCATATGCCTGATTCCTTGCTCTTATTTTGAAAGATGCATTATTCAACTGCCTACCACATCAGGTACGTTGATGGTGCTAGATTCTAGAATCAAAATCTTTCTTCGACTTCTTGGGCCATTTACATCCCTAACCATGTATTACTACACTCTAGTGGTGTATTCCTTGGTCCTGCCACTAATAACCAAGAAGAATACGTCATTGTCATTGGTCTCCTCTCAAAATCCACTGACCTCCATAATAGTCACTTAAGCATCCTTTTAGATCCCCAACTCATCATTATGCAGTTGAATAATGTTTATCACGTCCATGATCCATGCCTCTATCACAAGTACATGCAAGTTAAAATTTTATCCTGAAATTTTGAGTCAATCACATTTACTGATATTCCCAGGAGCCTCAACCAAGGTGTGGATCATATGGATAATCACATCCTAGATTGGAATTTATCCCATTAGCATACAAGATTAACATTAACGCATCAAATAAAATAAAGAGCCATCCATCACATCAAACATATATACAAAACCATAAGAAACAACATCATCAAACTATATATATATATAGAGAGAGAGATATATATATAGATATACAATCACCTTAGCCCCATGGCGAGGCCCAAATCTCAAAAAATATGCCCTCAACATATACAAAATGGGAGTTCATAAACTCTTATACATCATACAAAAGTGAGCCATGCCCATACTAGAGGCAACACCTACAGAGCCCCTAACTCTAAAATTTCACCAGTTGGAGGATCCATTGGTGGATCCCTGTCACCAGGGGGATCTCCCCCCCCACCTAGGGGCATCTCACTCATAGGGATGTATCCATTCAATAATGCTCCAACTACTACCACTTGTCGTACAATCGACCTCCAACCATGGTCCACACCTATAAAATTCTCCAGTATCTGCTCATCCCAAATATGAGGCCATATCTCCTTAGGTACTCCATCCAGGACTACCTCCATCCATCATCTCAGATCCCTAATATCCCTAACTAGTGTAGTCGTATCATCCCTAGCAAGAGCATGTGATGTACCTATAATAGTTTAATCATATCGGCAGTGGTGTCATCTTGCCCTTCCCTCCACATCCTGCTCCTCCTCCTTCACAGTGCATGCAAACACGACTTCCTGGTCGTCGGATCCCACATCTGCAAAGTCACACAATAGGTTTCATGAGCCTTTGTTGTAGAAAAATATATACATCCATGAGTATAAAACATGCAAAACAAAACAAGCATACCTCGGTGATTCCAATACTCGCATTTGATTCGGATTTTATGAGAAGAATGAAAGGAATACATATTATTAAAATATGTTTAACACAGAATAACAGAGATACAATAAAACAAGTTTTCTATTCAATAAGGATATAAGCTGAAATTGTAAAATGCAGTGGAAAACAAGCTTGTTGGAATGGTGGTGGCTTATCTCTAAGAATAGATGTGATGGTTGCACTCATTCGCAAGAATATCATTACAGTGAGGCTTTGAAGGCCTTTTTACAATAATCAGGAATGTCAAAAACCCTGGACATCCAAAAACCTAACCCTAGGAGATGAAGTGCCAAAAGTCATGTGGGCCCCATTTGGGTAAGTTAGTACATCAAATTCTCGGGGTCATAACTTTTGTATACGATCTTCGTTTTAGGTGCATGATATCCCATTGGAAAGGTCATTCTCGACTATGGAGAGCCCTAAAAATGGTGTTTAGGGCCTCAAAACGACCCCGCAAGTCAAGGACCCGAAAACTAGGAAACAAACTACCAAACTTGAAAACTGCTAAAATGAACTAGTTGGAATAGGTGGGAGGCCACCAACATCCATATGGATCAATCCTCACCCCTTAGGAAGCAATGGTATCCATTTCATTGAGTTCCCCCATCATATGAGGAAATTTCTACTGAATTTGGCCCCAAGTGAACCACTTGCCTTAGTGCAGGAGTTGCCCTGCTTTGACAACTCGATAAAGTTGGATCCTTTGTTGTCGAGTTCCCTTGATATGTGTGTCGACAATATCATCACTAGATGTTTGTTGCATGCAGTCAGGGTTGATCTCTGTTGGTGTCAACTGCTCTGCTATCTCTGAGGTGTCCAATAATGGTGGGAAATATAACCGAAGGAGAGCCACGTTGAAGACTAGGTGCAGTCCAAGGAAAGGGGGAATGTTGAGTGCAAAAGAATTGTCACCCACAGCCTTTGGGATGGTGTATGGCCCATACCGGAGTGGGTGAAGCTTTCGATGGGGCCCTGTAAGGTGTTCTTTCTGCAAGTGCAACCAAACTTTGTCTCCCACCTGAAACTTATATGTCACCCGATGTTGATCATGGTGCTGCTTGTACTTGGCATTGGACTTCTATAAAATATCCTGAACCTGTTGGTGGATGTGTTGCATCTGCTCAATAAACTGGGTGGCTTTTTCAGCATCTGGTGGAGTAGGGGACAATTCGACTGAGGTGGTCGCTAGGGGTAGTGAAACATCCATGGGGCCCAATGGTTGGAATCCCAACCCCACTTGAAAGGGGTTGTGGCCAGTTGAGCTATGCAGGGCTTAGTTGTAGCTATGCTAGACATAGGGAAGACTCTCATCCCATGTGTAGGGGTTCATGGAATTGTACATGCACAGGATATGTATGATCATCCGATTGACGACCTCAGTTTGGCCATCTATCTGGGGGTGGAAGGTAGTGGATTTGGTGAGCTTGGTATCTAGCGGTGACCAAAGGCTCGACTAGAATGTGTTGAGGAACCGACTATCCTGATATGAGAGAATGTTTTTGGGATGCCAAAGTGTACCTAGACGTGTTCAAAGAATAGCTTGGCAGTGGCCTTTGCGATGATGTTCTTCTTGCAAGCAGCCATAATTGTCATCTTGGAAAAGCGATCAACAACCACAAAAAAATATTCATTTCCCCTCTTGGTGGACAAGAGGCTCGAAATGTAGTCCATTGATATGGATTCCCATGGAATTTCAGGACTAGAAAGAGGCTTGTACAAGCCTTGTTTCTTAGTGGTCGGTTTGGTAATAATGCAGGTATTGCAGGACCTAATATACTTGCTGACATCCTATCGAAGTTCCGACCAGTAGAATTTTTTTTGCAGCACTGCCACTGTCTTCTCAACGCCAAAGTGTCCTGCCACTCGACTATAGTGAGATTCCAAAATAAGCTTTGTATGCTCTCTTGATGGAACAAAAAGATGGCCTAGATGACACAACATCTCATCCTGAATATGGAAATTAGCAACCACTGAGTTTTCTCCCAACATTTTGTAGGTGGTGGAGAAGTTAGGGTCTGTCTCATAGAGGTGGGGTGATCCAAAGGTCTTGTTGGCACAGGGGAAAACCCAAGGCTCAATGCTTTAAAAAAACACCAAAAAAACCCTAACTACCGACCCTTTCGGCAACACCTACGAAGCAGAATCTGAAGTCTCACAAAAGGTAGAGGCAGGGGGGGTTGCAGGACTCAGGTGTCTACAACCAAGTTGGGACACAGATATGTGATTAAAACACTTAGAAGAGCACTTAAATAATAGGTCAAGAAACAGAGCCAACTCCTTATTATCACAGAACCTTACTAACAGATCATGCACGTAGCCAACTAGCCAAACTTCTTACATCGCTTGCACTAAGCTTCTACTAGTAGTAGTTCTTTCTACATTACATTCCTTCCTATATATACTTTTTACAAAAATTCCTAAACATGGGTAAACCCATGGGCTAACATCCCATAACCCATTACATAAAACCTAGTAAACCCTTTGTTGGGTCAACAAGCCCACAAAATATGTGAGATTTCACGATCTCAGCTTTTCTTGAGCGCTCCATCTTCGACCAGCCTGTCGAAGTCCCAAAAGTGGTCAAACCTGACCAATCTTCTCTCAAAACTTGGTCAAGGGCCAATAGGCCCCCAATACTCACCTGTGACATGTCCCGATTCACTCATATCTAGGGAATGCTACTTCAAAGGCCTCAATCTTAGCTCGAGTTACCTTGACTTGCTGCTTCGCTAGAGCTTCCTACTCGGCGAACTCCTAAATCAATTTCTCAGTAACTGGCCCTTCCAGATGATGTTCCAATGTCGCAACCAGTTGGTCTAGCTACAAGCCTTGTCCTTCAATATCTTCAAAATTTGTGCAGGCTTCATCCTGCACCGGTTGTAGTCTCTGTGTCACTTTCATGAAACTGCTCTAGATGGCAGTAATCTCCTGCTAGACTGCGCACTGCTCCTGTGATCTCTTTATTCACTCGACCATAGTGAGTAGCTTCATTTGTGCCTGCACAGTGGATGCCTGTTGTTTCACCTCCTGTGGTTGTGCTTCCAATTTCCTCAGCTTTGGATCTTCTTCAAGGAGTTTGTAGGTCTACGCTCTTTTATCACTCAACTGCTTACATTATAATGCGAGGATTTGGATCCTTCCAACTGTGCTCTTGACGACTTCCTCCCTTTGTTCACGCACTTCTTACAAAGTGCTCGACACTGCTTAGATATCTAGCTCTGTTATCCTTGCTTGAAGCTGTTGAATGGCCTCATCAAGCTTCCCCACTTGCATCTCAACTGACTCTGGTTCCTCTTGTGCCAAGCCCGACATAGAGAGAAGTGCTTTAGTCATTGCTTCTTTGACCACAATCTGCTTTGTGAGTAGCTGGTCTTTTTCTTTCTACGTATTCACATTTTCCTCCTCGAACATCGCCTAAATTTCATCTTTCTCCTTCTCGTAGGCGATTACATAAGACTGCACAACCCATAGTTTCTCTAAGACCTCCTCCTTTTCTTGCTTCAAGGCTTATGTAGCCTTCTCCTTCTCTTCATGGACTCGATGAAGTTGAGCCTCTGTTGCATCTGCTAATCTTCGTAATCGGGTGGGATCATCCCCAATTCTGCAATCTTTGACAAATAAGGCGCAGTAGGTACTGTACGGCTCGAATGGATGGCTTGTTGTATCTCCTTCAGCTCCTTCTCTATTCTTTCATACAGTGTCTCCTCCTTTGCTCCATAACACTGCAAGATATCTTTTGAAGCATCCTCCATGGCTGCGATGATTAGATCGACATCGTCCATTGTGAGTGTGGCCTTCATATTGGGATTATTGGCATACATCTTCTTTATTGCGGAGGGTTTCTTCAAACAAACCTTCCACTTCTTCGATGTTTTGGCCTCGGTAAGGAGATCCTTTGGCAGTGTAACTTTGCCTTTTCCTTGTTTTTCTCCTTCTTCCCCTCCTTTTTCTTGGTTTACTTCGTCTCCTCCTCCTTCTACGAGTGAGTCAGGTCCACTTTCCTCTGAGGTGTTGTCCTCTTCATCAGTTTCTATGTTCTTCACTTCTTCCTTTTTCTTTTTTTTCTTTGCACTAGTTTGTCTTTCATGCTCGACCCGAGTGACCAAGGGGATTCCTATGATGTCGGGATCAGAGAGTTATGCATCTTCCACCAGTACAAGGAACTCTGCTAGCTATTACTTTTTTATCTCCTCCATATCCTCATTGGTCAAATTATAATAGGACTGCAACTCCTCCTTTCTCCAATCCCTACGTACAGTGATAAAGTGTTGATCTGTGCAGAACTTCACTAGCGGTCTGTATTGGTGCAATGTGTTCAGTGTTGTTCATGGAAATGCCTCAATATCACACTTTAGTTACTGTTAGTAGGCATGGAAGACATCGTTCAACTACCACTACTTCGACATATCATTTGTATACTACAAGGTGGAGAACCTCACGGCCAATGGCTCTGATGGCTTAACTTCTGGAAATTTCACTCCTTCCGGCATCTTCCAAGTGACAAATGTGATCAGTACCAGTAACCAACTAAAATGGAATTCATACCCCTGATCCTAGGCTTTGCGATAGTCCTTCTCGAGCTCACTGACGAGGTAACTTGCCCAGTTCATTTGCATCCCCTACATGCACTTTCCTATGAGGTATACTACAAATCCTATGACCTACATGGGATGGTTCTTTCTGACGAGATTGCCAACTATAAGATGAAAATCTAGGCACACTACGCCATCTTGGATGGAGGCTAATTTGTAGCCTCTCTTTCCCTTTTCTACATCGCCATAATCCTCCTTGATGTGTTGTGTCATGGAGTCATTGGAAGTCTTCCCTGGGTAGAACTGTTGAGGGTCTGGTCCCTGCATGCTCAGCCCTATAATCAAGTGGATCAGTGTTGGATCCACAGTGATGCGCCTGTTGAGCCACATATGCCCTCCATGGTAGCATGACAGGAGGAGTTTAACCCAAGCGTTAACATCCTGATGTTGGCTGAAGTGAAGGATATTCATTACATTCAGGATCATTGATTGCGGGAGCTCCTTAATCCATGACTGGGAGACTATGCGCAACTTCTTCACAGATGTCTTCATCAAATACCTATGCAGCGCGAGCATCGCGTAGTTCTTCTTGTCTTTGAGGTTAAAATTGTTGTTCTTCAAGGCTAGGATATGTCCTAACTGGGGTCCAACTATGTGTATCCCCTTTGGGATGTACGTAGTGATCAACATGTACTCAAAGTCACGTGGGATGCTATCGCGGTTTAGCATGCCAGCCAAAGGCGATATGTAATCTGGCAAGACCAACGAGATCTTCTTCGCATTAGCCAGATCATCATGGTACTTTCTTCTCTTCTCAGTAGTATGGATAGAATGACATCCAATTGAGGGGGATGCTTGAATTCCCCCAGTCGACGACGCCTGTATTCCTACAGAAATAAATTTCTCAACCATGAGCTCCATGATAATCTCCTCCAAAAATTTCTCTAATGTGCTATGTTCACCCGATATTCACACTTGTAACCAAATAGATCGGGTAGGTGAATGGACAAGTGAGGTAATCAAATGGATGGCCAGGTCTAGAAATCATAGTGTGATATACAATCGATTCTCTGTTAGCTTGGATAATCATGGGTGGAAAAACGTGGTCTCACTGCAACATCTGACGGGTTAAATAAGCAAGCGTCGTAACAGATTCCACTAACGGGCAGGAATGCCTCAATCAATACGAACCAGTCCATTATGGTGCAGTATCAATGGTCCATTTGCTCATAACTGTGTTTTCTAGCCATTCTGGGGCGTCATTCTAATGGTTGGGGTGCCTCCAATGGTCATATAGCTTCATCATGGAGAAGTCCCATTTTGTGTGGTTCTACTGTTCCGATGAGGTTTAGGGACTGCAAGCCTACCTTCTGCAAAGTCTTCTCTAGAACTTCCTATAGTTTTTCTAGATTGGCTTTCTTCTTACTGAGCTTCCTTGCCTTCTTTCCCGTGATATGAGTCTTTGGATTCCTCTTTCCATTCTTATTCTTATCCTCTCTTAGCATGGTAGCTTCGCACTGCTGATGTTCTGTCAAAGGGTTCAAATGTAATACTTCTTCTCTTATTAACTTTGGGGTATGTATTCTTATTTCTTGCATGGATAGGTACTTCAAACGTTTTTGCGTTCTTTCAACCTCGATAGCTAATTCTCCAGCCGTATGTTGCTTCCACCTATCCTCTTGCTCTTCTATTAGTTGCTCTATTTTTTTGGCTATGAGGTCCCTTAGCTATTTCTTTTTCTGTTATGTAGCTTCCTCCTCTGCTTTCCTTCTCATCTGGTCCTTCTCAATCCAAGTCTTTCCTAACAAAAGTGGAAAAGGGGTGTTGTTCTCAACAAATTTGATGACTTCAAATTCTTCTTCAGTCGATGTTTCATGAGAAATCATAGGTATATTAGTAACTCTTCCACATAGGGTTATCCCCTTTCCTTTAAACAAGTCTATCCTTCCGAATGAAGGTACCATAGCAGGCTTTCCAAAAATTTCCCAAGTGCTTTCTGGCATAATATTCACATGTGTTTCTTCATTCAATACACAGTCTATGTCGAAGTCTTCTATTCTTGTAACTATGCGTTGTTTTTCTTTCAGGATCTTTGGTAAATTGATGTCTCTGTGATCACCCATTAATTCTTTTAACTGTACTAACATAGTCTCAGACTCTTTCTCTTTATGATTCTCTAACATATCCTTATTCTTTCGACCTTATTTATAATTTTCTTGTCTCATGTTCATCTTTTCAACTTTAGCAATCATTCTTGGAAAATCCTCAACCTCGTGACCAATAGATTTACAACAAAGACAAATAGGACTTATACCAGGGAATTCCTTAGCAAGATGTCTTAGTCTTTTGCAATTATAACACAATGTCAATCCTCTCTTTCTTTTAAACAATCCCCAGCCTCTCATGTACTGCGCACTAGGATCACAGTGTTGGACCTGCAATCTGCAAAAATTCTTTCTAGGTTCCTGCATCCACTTATTAGTCCAAACATTCTTTATATGCATAGGAATAACATATCTTTCTCTATTTCTATCAAATTTATTCAGATCAACTCTTTCTTCTAACTGTGCCCTAGTATTCAGACAAAATCTATCAAACATACCTAGATTCATACTTTCGAAGAAAAAAATTCCACTTATCTTACCTTTACTAGAGCACAAAGATTTAAGATATTACCTATTTTCTTCAGATCAGGTTTCTTTCTTAGCAAAGAGCTTTGCAAGTTAAGTAGAATATTATGCACTACAGCAACAGATCTATGCACAAATCTTTCTCTTTTCTTCAGTTCCTAGCAATCACAGTTTCAGGTCCCAACAACAGAACTATTTGTTGGCACAAGGGTAGAACCAAGGTTCAACGCTTTAACAATGCACCAAAAAAACCCTAACTATCAGCCCTTTCAGCAACACCTGCGAAGAAAATGAAGTCTCACCCTAGGTAGAGGCAGGGGGGGCTGCATGAATCAATTGTCTACAACGAAGATGGGACTTAGATCTGTGATTACAACACTTAGAAGAGCACTTAATCAAAAGTATGCATTAGAACAGGAGTCTCATTCACATCGTAGATTAAACCCTTATTACAAATCAACGCAGTAACAATAAAGATAAAGCACTTGCAGTCACTTAGCACATAGAATTAACTCAGATATAGCATGCATTCCTCTTAATACCATTAAGCACTAAGAAACAACATCAGATGCATTCATCATATAGTATAACAACAACATTACGAAAATAAACAACATAAATCACATCGCACAAAGTACATCAAGACACAGGATATACGTGGTTCACCCCAGTGTGGGGCTACTTCCACCAAATTCTTCTTCTTCTTTGTTAGTATTCAAGATTCTTACATTCATCCACTCCTGTGCACAAAGCCAGAGAGCCAAACTCCATAGAGGACAGAAGATCTACGTGCTACACACTAGATCCTCCTTCCCAAAATCAGGTCAAGGCACAGAGCCAACTCCTTATTAGCACAGAGCCTTACTAACATATCATACACATATCCAACTAGCCAGACGTATTACATTGCTTTCACTAAGCTTCTACTAGTAGTAGTTATTTCTACATTACATTCCTTCCTATATATACTTTTTAGAAAAAGGCCTAAAAATGGGTAAACCCATGGGCTGACATCCCATAACCCATTACATAGACCCTAGGTAACCCTTTGTTGGGTCCATAAGCCCATAAAGTACGTGAGATCCCACGATCTCAGCTCTGCCTAGGTGCTCCATCCTCGACCAACCTATCGAATTACCAAAAGTGGTCAAACCTGATCAATGTTCTCTCAAAACTTGGTCAAGGGCCAACAGGTCTCATGGTCGCAAGAGTCTAGCACCATGGTGAGTGCCATGAGTGGAGGTTGACTGAGGAAATCAACAAATCGGTTGTTACTTCCTATTTTATACTTGATGTTGAGGTGGAATTGTTGTAAGTATCTGGACCACTTCTGATGGTGGTCATTCTGCAATTTTCCTTGGGTCTGCATGAACTATAGTGGCTTGTGATCAGTGTGGATGAATTTCTCCTTCCCCAGTACGCAATGTCTCCACTGGTGGCAGGCTTTCACAATGGAGTAAATTTCTTTGTCATAATTAGGGTACTTACAGAAAAAATCTGATAGTGTCTCACTATGATACGCCATGGGGTGGTCATGTTGAGTGAGAACGACACCCAAAACATAGTCTGAAGCATCTGTCTCAATCTCAAAGGGATGTTGCAGATCTAGTAATGAAAGTATTGGGGATGAGCACAAACAATTATTTAAGTCATCAAAGGCTTGTTGTTGGGACAGGCCCCACACAATGTTTTCCTTACCTCCACCCCTAGTTACTTGGTTGAGGGCCCATGCGATATGAGAGAATCCCAACATGAACCTACGATAGAAATTGTCCAAGCCCAAGAAGCACCGAATCTCGGTGAGTGTGGTTGGGGCTGGTCAGTCATGAATGACCTAGATCTTGGCTAGATCCACATTCACACCATGTTGATCAATGATGTATCCTAAGTAATGGACCTTGTCCATGTCGAAGGAGCATTTTTCCAAGTTTGCATATAGTTTGTGTTGTCGCAGGGTGTGTAGAACCTATTGAATATGTTGCAAGTGTTCCGCCCAAGTCTTGTTGTAGATGAGGATGTCATCTAGATACACCACTACAAAAGTACTAGTGAAATTTCACAGGATATCATCCATCATCGTCATAAAAAAATTTGGAGCATTTTTCAAACAAAATGGCATGACCAACCATTCAAAAAGACCTTCTTTTGACTTGAAGGTGGTCTTCCATACATCTGTCTATTCTATTGGGACCTGGTGGTAGCCAGACTTCAAATCAATATTACTGAAGTATTTGGCCCCCATGAGTTGATCAAGGAGGTCGTCCATTCGGGGAATTGGGTACTGGTTCTAGACTATGATTTTATTCAGGGGCCGATAATCAATGTAGAGTTGTCAGTTCCCATATTTCTTCTACACCAATATGATTGGGATCCCACAAGGGGATGAGCTGGGATGGATGTGCCCCTTGTGGACAATTTCTTTGATTTGCCTCTTGATAACCTCATTTTCTAATAGAGAGTGGTGGTATAATGGAACATTAGGTAGTGGTGTTGTTGTGGGTGGGAATCCCTCCTACGGACTTAGCATTTAAGGGCTCTAATCATGCATGCAGAAAATGACCATTTCAAAGGCCTCAACTCTTTCCTATTCTCCCAACATAAAACCCCACATTCATGCAATACAAAGGTGTAAATGAGATTCGATAACTCTACCTTAAGTCCTTCATTTGATGTCGATCCCTTTTCTTTCACTCGTTCTTTGATTGCAAGCCTCCTACCAAAGCTAACCTGCATTCACACATGTACAAACATAAAGCTGCAAGCATGCATTTCATATACTAATTGTTGGGTTAGTTGTGACAATATCATAAACTAAACATTCAACTTGAACACATGATATGGCGGGATGGGAAAAGTATTCCTTTTTTGTATTAATCTTCAAAGTAGTAAACTTACAATATGTGGTCGGAACTGCTCCTCGAAACTGGTCCTGGGATCCTCTTCAACTATCCTCCAACTTCTTTTATCTATACATCTCTTTTCATAAGGATGGCTAAAGGTTGGGACAAGGGGAATTCTCAATTGGGTATAGTCTCTTTACTATGATTTTCCTCCTTTCAAATGGGACCCTTACCCCTTCTTTTATAGGCTAGAAGGAGCTAGGTATTTGGTTGAATGATCGACCATGCATGGTCGAAAGGTTTAGTTAACTTGCCCAAAGCTGTGTGTTCCATCATCAACTTTCCTTTTTCCATGCTTTTGTAGGTACATGCAGGCTATATTGGAGTAGCTAGCTTGTACACACGTGCAGTAATGGAGCAGGGTGCGTGGGCCTTTATAAAGAGGGTTTTTTAACTAGAGTTGTTCAGTACTGGCTTGGAAAAGAAGGCATATGGGATGGCCTGATGTCAGGTAAGTATGTTTGGTGCAAATTAGGGTTATAGCAGATGTCCCCTAATGTGTGAGGTCAGAAGAGCATCTGATGGCCGAAATACATTACCAATATTTTTCAACATACCAAACCGATGAGCCTAGGGACCAGAATTCAGGAGGTGCCATCTGCAAAATAACAATTGTCTCACCGAGGTGGGCATACCCATGCTCGAGAGGAAATAAAATCATGGCTACCAATCAAATACATCGTTTGTTGTGGGTGGGAATCCCTCTGATGGACTTAGCATTTAAGGGCTCTAATAATGCATGCAGAAAATGACCATTTCAAATGCCTCAACTCTTTCCTTTTCTCCCAACACAAAACCCCACATTCATGCAATACAAAGGTGTAAATGAGATTCGATAACTATACCTTAAGTCCTTCATTTGATGTCAATCCCTTTTCTTTCACTCTCTCTTTGATTGCAAGCCTCCTCCCAAAGTTGACCTGCATTCACACATGTACAAACAAAAAAATGCGAGCATGCATTTCATATACTAATTGCTGGGTTAGTTGTGACAATATCATAAAATAAACATTCAACTTGAACACATGATATGGCAGGACAAGAAAAGTATTCATTTTTTGTATTAATCTTCACAGTAGTAAACTTACAATATGTGGTCGACACTGCTCCTCGAAACTGGTCTTGGGATCCTCTTCAACTGTCCTCCAACTACTTTTCTCTATACTTCTCTTTGCACAAGGATGGCTAAAGGTTGGGACAAGGGGAATGCTCAATTGGGTATAGTCTCTTTACTATGATTTTCCTCCTTTCAAATGGGACCCTTACCCCTTCTTTTTTAGTTTAGAAGGAGCTAGGTATTTGGTCGAATGACCGGCCATGCATGGCCGAAAGGTTTAGTTAACTTGCCCAAAGATGTGTGTTCTGTCAGCAACTTTCCTTTTTCTGTTCTTTTGTAGGTACACACGGGCTATATTGGAGCAACTAGCATGTACACATGTGCAGTAATGGAGCAGGGTGCATGGGCCCTTATAAAGAGGGTTTTTTAACCAAATTTGTTCAGTATTGGCTTGGCAAAGAAGGCATATGGGATGGCCTGATGTCAGGTAAGTATGTTTGGTGCAAATTAGGGTTATAACAGGTGTACCTGGGGTTAGATCGATGGGATTCTTGACCTGGAAGTGCAGAGGTACCCCGGTAGGAGAGGAGAAGATATCTGAGTATTCTTCCATGACCTTATCCACTTGCTTTTGTTGTGTGGAAAGATTGGTCACGGAGGTCACGAAGAAGACAAATTTCTTGGTCTGAGCGATGAACTTCCTGCATTGCTTGACAAAGATCAAAGAAATAGCACTAGGAGGGACTGCCTCAGGTATCGAGTACAATTTCCTGTTCAAAGTAATAATAAGACTAGGAGGCCTAGACTCATATGAAACATGACATTTCTATAAATAAGGTTGGCCCAAAATAAGATTACAAACTTCGAGAGGAGCAACATCACACAATACCTCATCTTTGAAGGGATTTATGTTGTACAACAGCCAAAACTATTGGCTAACACAAGGATCGCTTCCTTAGCGGAGCCATCCAATGGTGTAGGGATGCGAGTGTGGAATTGTCGAAAGGGCCAGCCACTTGACAACCTTTGTTGATATGAGGTTCTTCTGACTACCACTATCAAATATGAAGTGCAACGAAGTGCCTTTTACCCACATCTGCGAATGGAAAAGGTGCTCACCTTCTTCTGGCTAGTCTGGTTCACCATGTTGGAGCTTGGTGGTAGCAACGATGGCACTAGGTTCCACATCAATGATTCATATTCCCCTTTATGATTATGACTTAGAGTAAGAACCCACATCTAATTCAGGGGCTTTCACTTCGTCCACTAGCGATTGCTTTGAGTGGTAATCAACAGTGTTATGCCAAGGGCTCTTATGGAAGTAGTACCACTTCCCGGTATCCTTCTTTGTCTTTCCAGTGTCCTTATTTTCTTGTGGCTTGGACTGGTTCTCTTGATACTATCCATATTTTCTCTGTCCTTTTTTATGTAGGTTGGGGCCACCCTTTCCTGGTTTTTGCTGCAAGGGTTACCAAGCCCAAATTGTGACGTCTTTTGTTTGAGCTTCTGCTCGATTTTTACGGCATATTGATAGGCCACACCCAAGGACAAGATGTATATAAATTTCATTTTAGTATGAATGTATCTATGCAAAGAACCACTATACTTGAGAACCATATGACCCTCTGAATATTTTATACCCAACTTGGTGCAACTTGGTGCACAGGGTATGGAAGCTATTTGTGAAATCTGGCACTGCTTGGTCCCTTTCTTGCCGCAGTGTGGTCCATTTGGTATACAAGTCATCATCACTTCTGAAAGGGTAGTATTGTTCCTTAATATCATCCCTGAAGGACTACCAGGTGCTCGTGACTGTAAATAATCAAGGTTCCTCTATTTCCTTTTTCTCATAGAAAGTTTCCCACCAATATTTGACATGGGGAATGACTTTGAGCAGTGCAAAAGTAATTGTTTCTCTATTTGAAAAGTTATGGACAGAAAAATACCCTTCTAGTAGATTCAACCACTTGTCTATAGCATTTTCTTCTATCTGAACTTCAAATATAGGAATATCAAATTTGATTTGTACCTTGAAGGGGGTGGCACCTCCGCTCGAGAAATATGCGTCGCCTGTTGGTACCCGTCGAAGGATTTGCATGAAACTATCCATCATCCCGTTCCTCTGTTGCATGAGGGCTTACTCAAGAAACATTTTGAAAGGATCTGATGTCCCTTAATATTTATTTTCTCCTGCCATGAGAGGTCATTTGGGCGTGCGAGAGCTTTTGTCCTCAAGGGCAACAAGATCGAGACCCAATTCTTTGTACCATGACCTCATTGGGGACATGCATTAAGATGACAAGGAGCAGACCGCTCTGATACCACTGATCCAGATTTTATGAGAAGAAAGAAATGAATACAGATTATTAAAATATGCTTAACACGATAAAAAATATATAGTAAAATTAGTTTTCTATTCAATAAGGAAATAAGTTGAAACTGTAAAATGCAGTGGAAAACAAGCTTGTTGGATTGATGGCAGCTTATCTCCGAGAAGAGATGTGACAGTTGCACTCATTCACAAGAAGATCATTATAATGAGGCTCTGAAGGCATTTTTAAAATAAATAGGAATGTCAAAACCCTAGACATCCAAAAACCTAACCCTAGGAGATGAAGTGCCAAAAGTCATGTGGGCCCCATTTGGGTAAGCTAGTACATCAACTTCTGTGGGTCGTAACTTTTGCATACGATCTCCATTTTAGGTGCACGATAGCCCATTAGAAAGGTCTATCCGAGGAATACAAATTTTGTATATGATCTCCATTTTAGGTGCACGATAGCCCATTGGAAAGGTCATTCCGGACTATGGAGAACCATCAAAATGTTGTTTAGGGCCTCAAAATGGCCTCGCAAGTCAGGGACCCGAAAACTAGGAAAAAACTGCCAAACTTGAAAACTACCAAAATGAACCTGTTGGAATAGGTGGAAAGTCACTGAAATCCATCTGGATCAGCATGGAAGTAGGTGCATGTCAGGGTGATGATGAAATTCAATCCTGGAATATGGGAACTCATAGATAACCTGTGGGGTCTGCCTCTAGACCCCTTGAAATAGAGGCATGAAATATTTCCCTCCCTTGCCACCACCATGGTGGGATAAAATGTTTCCCTAATTCATCAATTGAGGGTCTCACATCGGAGGTGGATCTAATATCACCTTCAGGTGCAAGATAATTACCCTCTCCAAGAAAAAGGCACACAACACCGACCCAAAAATAAAGTCCCCGCTCATGGAAGCAACGCATCTATCAAACTATGCCACCATATAGGCATGCATCAAGTGAGCCTATGCATACATGCACCCCTCCATCACTCTCTCCATAATCACCAGGTGTGCCCCAGAGATACGTTCGGTCCCTAGTTACTCAAATATCCTCACAACAATCGAACAAAATACTTGGGTCTCTAGAGAATCAATCACGTCTATATTGATCGATCCCCCACTCATCATTACATTCCCCAAATAATTTCATGTAGCCATTTCTACCACTATAACCCCATAGGAATCCGTGGTTGGGGTTCCAATGACTGACTATGGGGGTGAAGCCTAGAAGTATTGGGCATGATATCACTAGAGGAAAAAGTGAGGAAATGTATTCTTACTGGAGTGTTTTGGGATGAAAGATGTCCCTTTAGGAGTTGCCCAATAGTGGGACCCATAAGACCCTTTGAGTGGAATTTAGAAGCCGTAGATCTCTGGAGTTATGTGAACATCCTCAGACCATTATATCTATGTTGAGGTCAGCCTGGTGTTGACCACTTCGGAAGAATAGGAATGTTGTAACGTTAAAATCCCCCGAAGCCTGAATTTGTGAAGCAATGAGGATCATCGATCCTCGGATCCTTTGGGATCCTTTTCAACTGTTGATATACAGGGGATGCATGGTGCCATATCCTTTAGTTCGGATAATAGGCCCTTCATGGAATTTGAGGTGTGATGTGTCAATAATCTTTAAATCCTAAAGTAACAAGAGTCGTCAATTTAGTGACACTTCCGGACTTTTCCTCACCGTCATATCTAGGCTATGGTCAGCCCGACGTTGACCTACTTCGGGAGAAAGGAGATTTCTATATCATGAGACTCCCGAATGATGAAGTTATGAAGTAGAGAGGACCGTTGATCCAAGGGGTACATGGGATAACCTTGGCTGCGAGATTGAAGGGCATAAAGGACAGTCAGTCTAGACTGACGTGAAGCAGTGACGCCACCCAGGGTGACGTGGACCCAAGCTGGACGTGCCATGTGTCACTCGGATTTGTGCTTATCACATACCTTATAGACCCATGGAAACATGACACGTGTCATTCCTTGACCCTTACACATGTCAATCTCTGGTATGAGCCGCTTAGCCAAAGTTATTGGTATAGTGACTGGAACTCCGATAGTCCGGGACTTCGGGACTCTGGAGGATTTGGGGAGTAGTATTGTAAAGGGACCAAAAGGCATGAAAGTCGGATTCATGTGGCAAGTTTGTGGGACTTCGGAAGTTTGGGATTTTGGGTGGTTTCATGCACAGATAATGAACAACCATAAAACTTCGAAGTGTCAAAGTGCTAAAAGATACAAATCCATCTATCGCTAATATTATAGAGGAAGATTAAGTCCAACCCAGAGATCGGTTTTGAGAATGAAATTAGTGATTGGGTTGTGATGGACGAGAAGGACATGGTAGAAATTCAAGATCTAGGATTTGAGATAGTTAAGGAAAATGAAAAATGATGCCCCACCCCTTAAAAGAGCATCTAGGGGTCAGGATTGTTATAAATTGGTATCAGAGCATGACAACAAGACTTGGCCTTCTTGGGCTCATGCACGAGTCATATGAAAAAAAACATTATGGAGGACTTTAAGGGGTAACACCCTATCTTACCTCATTCCTAAGAGGCTTACAAAACCTCTACTGAAGAGAGGAATGAGATCCTTTACTATTGATAGATGTTTTGGAAATTAGCACTATATGTTAATAATGTTCCCGAATAAAGAAGTTGACTTCACTGTGAAATTGTACATGTTGTTGTACAGTCATAAGATTTGGTTACCAAGGCTAAGATGAGCCTGTGGAGAATATTACTGCCAAACATAAATCATCTACATAAGTTCCTTGAGTAGAAAGATGCAGATTTAAAATACAGTTGGGATTTTAACCAATGATATTGAATCATGCTAAGTATGCGACAAAGGAATCCTAACATTTCTTTGATAAATAAAGTTCAATCCTATAGGAATGGGATTATGATGAAGAACACTAATATTTAAACTAAAATATCAATGTGAATGGATGGAAAGGATCTGTAGCAGTAATGATTACTGCTTTAATGAAGGGTTAAATCTAGAATAGGTGTATAACCCCTCATGATCAGAGGAATGAATCTGGTGACCATTCCCTGAAAGGGGAGAGCATGCACAACTCTTGAGTTTCAAGTGGACTGAGAAACAAATTTTGTTTCTGGGTACAAGAATTGTTGGACAGGGTTTTTCTTATCAAGTTGATAAAGCTGTAGAATTATAGAGTGATTGAGTGAGAAATCACAACAGCCTCCCTTGCTTGGTGGATAGGAAACTAATCTGCTAGAGTTCTTGTGGGAGGAGGAGAATGTCCTCCATCCCTGACTGTGCTGAACAGAAGGAAGAATTGTAGATGTAATGGTTAAGACCGATATTGACCTAAAGATACTCTAGATTTTTGAACTAGAATTCTTAGTAAGTAGTCCAAATGGTATTAGACATTATTGTTAAAATTAAGATTAAATGGTTGACTAAATGTTGATCCCAAATGTGGTAAAAGAAGTGTTGGGGCACTTCTAGAATCCCAATGGGTCATATTAACATACAGTGGTGGATGGTGGCCATATAGATATAATTGGATGCTAGTTTGGTTGATTTTGTTAGCTTGGGCATGCTTATAATTACCCATATTGTATTTATAAGTTGGGTAATGTTCCAGGGAGGTTGAGGCAAGAGTGTTTTCTTGCTAGTTGCTATCATATAAAAAGGGAACATAGTTATGACTATGTTTGATTCAAATTCCATGTGGATGTCGTGTGAATTTTTATCACTCTGTAAATTCCCATAGGTTGCTATAATGTAGAAGCAATTTTCCAAAGGTAAATTTATCCAACCACTTTGAAACTAGGGTCTAGCCTTTCCAGTTTCAGAGAGGGATCTCTCTATAATATTTACCTTTGTTTTGGATTTTAATATTAGGCTAGTTAAACGAATAAGATTGTGTTTTTCTTTTGAAAAATGGTTGAAATGTGTTTCATGCTTCCATTGGGCTATGGGGTCTGTTTTATAATGATTTGAGATCAAAGAATAGATTTTTAAAGGTTGTCTCACAGGGCAAGGTAATGCAACTATTGGATTCTTTTAGAAAATAAGTGATGGATAACTGAAAAGGTGAGATGATCCGTTAAAATAAAGAAGCAACTAAGAATTTATTTATTATAACATCAGAAGAATAACACTTAGATCATTTAATGTTGGAAACAGAGTATATGAGAATAAATTCTGCAACATTTGCTACTTTTAAATGATCAGATTTAGAAAAACAAAATGATTACTAAAAGAGATAAACATTCAACAAATAGGAGAAAACATCACCAATAGCTAATACACAGGAATCCTGTCAAACGTCCCTTTTATTACTGGTAGATCTCTTGAGATAATTACAGAGCTTACAGCTTGCTAGGGCATAAAGATCAACAATTGATCTAACGGCACGTAGATCAATGGTGGACAGTGAATTCCGGACCCCCTCGACCATTCTACCTTTAAC
>ML779072.1:1333581-1387474 GCA_009831015.1 Picea engelmannii | reverse complement strand
TTTGTCACTTTACTTTATCATTTAAATAATGATTTCTTCTTTTAGGTCACTTTGACTTCTTTGACCTTGGGGGCTTCAAACCTTCATGTGGGGGTCCTTCATCTTCGTAAGGCCATAAATCTCAAACCATGAGGAGTTATGTGACATTCCACATACCACCAGAAATGGAATGACAAGAACTATCCATCTAGGATAGTTTCACCAACAATTTCCTTGATCTTTATCTCATTATTCCTCATACAAGCATGGGTCCTCCAACCATTCTTCTAGGATAACTCAATCCGTAAAGCATCTTCCCGTGATGGCTTTCACCATAAGGGGACCACTTTGGAGTTCATCGGTTTTTGCAACTTATCAATCATGATAAGAAAATAATGAGTCATCTATACATTTTTCCAACAATGCATCATATACCAATGAAACCACATCGATCCATCTTCATCATGTATCAATGAAAACTCATTGATCCATCTTCATCTATGCATTATCATCAAGGACAATACATATTATATTACATCAATCATCAATAAATCATTCCTTTGACATCAATCAATCACTTGACATCAATCAATGGCATCAATCAATCAAACCATTGGCATCAATGACAACATGATCCAACAATAAATTCCATGTCTTCGAAGGCAAAAGGAATTTGTTGCCTCTCCCCATGAAACCCATCTCAGTTGAAGCCCCTTTCCAACAATGGGGTTTGGAATTTATTGGAGAAATACATCCATCCTCCTCGGGCCAACACAAGTGGATCCTCACGGACATGAACTACTTCACCAAGTGGATCGAGGTTGTGCCATGCAGGAAAGATAATGACTATGTTATCATTAAATTTTTAGAAACTAATATCTTGTCTCGTTTTGGATGCCCCAGAAACATTATAGCTGACAATGCAGCGGCCTTTAGATCCAAAAAAATCATAGATTTTTACAGCCAATACCACATTACTTTGGGACACTCCACAGCTTATTACCCTTAGGGAAATGGACTAGCTGAGTCCTCCAACAAGACTCTGGTGAATATCATTAAGAAGACTCTGCAAGAAAACAAGAAGTCCTGGCATAATAAGCTAGTTTTCGCACTCTGGGCTAACAAAATAAGCACCAAAAGATCAATTGGCATGTCACCATACTAATTGGTGTATGGCACTGAAGTAGTTTTTCCCATCTCCTTAGGAGTCCCTGTCATGAAATTGTTACAGGAAGCACAAGAAGAGCCGAATGGTTTCCATAGGAGGATAAATCAAATGCTCCACTTAATGCAATCCAGAGAGGAAGTCTACAACAAGACTCAGGTTATCCAAGAAGGTATAAAAAATATTTATGACAATAGGACTAAAGAATATGATTTTGAGCTAGGAAACCTGGTTCTGAAATGGGATTCTAGAAATGAGGACAAGGGTAAACATGGAAAATTCGATAGCTTATGGAAAGGCCCTTAAACCATTCAGGCATTCAGACTAAATAACACATTTTTTCTAAAAAACATTGATGGATCAGACCTACCAGGTGGACCAGTTAATGGCAGGATGCTGAAGCATTATTTTCCTCCCCAATAAAGATCTCATGAATCGATATTCATTGCACATACCATTTCCCTTTTCATTCACATTTTGTGTAGGTGATATTGATCGGGTGGTTGAAGCCCGCAGAGAAGGCCCTAAGCCACTGACCAATGCCACCAAGTTCCCAAAATAAAAACAAAGCAGATAGAAGGAATAAAGCATTGAAGGAAACCTTTACAGACATCGAAAAACAGGTTCTTGGCACTTCACAAGGAGAGTACCATCCCCAGGTGGAGCCATTGTTATAACCCTATAATTTATAGGATCATCTAGTGACTGGAAAAGTTTCACTATTGATGTATGTTGTCTTGCAAATAATATTTCATCCTGCAAATTATTTTCAAACAGAAAAGAAAGAAAAAAATAAATAAATAAAAGGGGGAATAAAAAGAAAATGGATAAAATCTCCATGCAATAACAATGACTTGATCCATATAGTTTAATCATGGTTAAGTCTCTTTGAATTTATGTTGATAGGTCTAGTGAATAAGCCTGGCTAAACTGTTAAATCTTAACTAGGTAGGTAGGTTAGATAGTGAATAAATTTGATCAAACTGTTCAATCTTGATCAAATAGACCCAGGGTAGAGTAATTCCTTAGCCCAACAGTCTAATCTAGGCTAAATGTGTAGTTAGGTAGGTTAGGACATAAGCTAGACAATTTTTTCTTCAATAAATATGCTTGATCTTCAATGAAATCCATGATTTTGATGTTTGAGGTGTGTTTCCTAACCACTTGGTGACAAAAAGAAAAGGGAAGCAACAAAAAACCCACAAAAAGAGCAATATCCTAAGTTTGTGCTGCACATGTTTGGTTTGTTCATAGAGAATAAAGAGCGCGCTAAGATCAACGACTGATCTAGCGATGCGTAGATCAATGGTGGACAGCGAATTTCAGACCCCCTCGACCGTTCTACCTTTAACGGTGGGGGGGCAGTTCGACATGGTGAATAAAGAGTGCGCTAAGATCAACGGTTGATCTAGCAGTGCGTAGATCAACGGTGGATAGCAAATTTCGGACCCCCTCAACCGTTCTACCTTTAATGGTGGGGGGGGTCCGATATAGTGAATAAAGAGCGCGCTAAGATCAACGACTGATCTAGTGGAGCTTATATCAACAGTGGACAGTAAAATTTCGGACCCCCTCGACCGTTCTACCTTTAATGGTGCGGGTGGGTCCGATATAGAGACTAAAGTGAGCGCATAAATTGACGGTGGATCCAGCGGTGCTTGGATCTATGGTTAGTAGGTTATCCTGAACCCCCCCGACCGTCCTACCTTTGACGTTGGGGGCGGATCCGATATGGGCGATTTTTCCCAGCAGGCCCCATCCTAACATGTCAACAACATATGGTGTCAGACCCCTTCACTCATCATCGCCTCATGACGTCACATCCCACTACCCCTCCTTACAAGTCCCGTCTCATAACATTGTTAGCTTGTCCCCTCCATTCACCAGTTATAGGTCATGTCTCACTTGCTTATATTCCAATGACCGCCCTCTACATCATCCTGGTACACCCGTCACTCATCCTTCACCTGCCACCTCACACTTCAAGTGATTTGTTGGCCATTTATTATAGGCTAACATACCCATTAATCTTCTGACCTGTCCCTTGTGCCCAACAGATACTCGTTTACTCAAATTTAACCCCGTTTCCGCCATTCGCGCACTGCTCACACTCTCTGCACACTAGAAAACTTGTTTTCCTCGCTTTTGCAACCATTTTCCTAGCCATATCCATTACCTACTAACGTTTTGTTTTAGTGTGCAAGTACCTATTGAATCAATGGCGCAAAAATCCAAAAGATCATAAGTCAAGGAAAATCCTTTCTTCCCACCCCTTGTCGATCTCGACCGGATTCCATTAGTTGATAAAGATTACCTGATCACAAAGACCAGGTGCGAATTCAACTTCACGAAATTGAAAACATCATTTAAATATACCTTCATAGATCAAAGAGATAAGATTGGGCTCTAGGAGTCCAATCTCCCTCTGTATCTATTTCCCCAAGTCCACTATTTTCCAGAGTTCTCCCTCAAATGCCCAAGCACATTACCTCCCCAATCAGAGAACCATAGTATCATATTATGGAGAAACTCTTTTCTCCATTACACCTGAGGCCATCGATCAAATGATGCAGATACCTAGAGCCAAATCCCGTTCTCCCCTCACAATTGAAAGTCTAACAGAAATGTACCAGAACATGTCTTTTCCATGAAGAGCATATATCTTTGAGTTGTTCCTCCCCCAGGATGCCCAATTCCCCAAGAAAAATCCCCCTTACCACTCCTCCATATTTTCAGAAAGGGGAAACCAAATCATTTCATCATTATGTTGTCTGCTTGGCTATTTTTCAGACGAATGGGTGGATGAACCCATATTGGGTTTCCTATCCATTGTTTTTGCTGAAGAAAAGGCCACCATCTAGTTCAATTACATCACCTTTCTGGACGAGAAAATTCATGATCAGTTGTTCAAATTCACCACAGAGGGCATATTCTAGTACTCTTCTCTACTGGCCTACATGTTCACCTTATTTCAAGCAGATAGGCTCTCTTTCCCTATGCAGAAAATGGACCAGGATGAAAAACCACAGGTTGTAACCTCTTGGACTTCGCTGCTCAGAAGAAACTCCACAAAGTTTGATTTCAAACATTTTTTTGAGAAGTTTTACGATCTAGTGGTAAGCATGCTCAGTGGTAGAACAGAACCAAGGATAAATGAGGAAGTCCAGAGAATCTTACACCTCTCGGACCTTGCCAAGACTGGAGATTGGTTCCTTTATCAAAATCACACAGAAATCGGGGTATATGGGTGTGAATTAGCTCCATACAAATTGCTCACATATTTTCCTGTTAGGATATTTTCCCTGGAGTATATTAGACAAATGATAAATTCATATGATATACATTTTTTATTTATGAAGAAGAAACAATAGATGAGAATCAAAGGGTCGATAGGACCTTTTATCTGCAACAGTCAAGCTATTGAGGAAGAGGCAGATAAAATATTAAAAAGGAAATGAAATCCAGTACCATTTCACTTGGCACTATGATCCATGTGGGATCATTGCAGATATGAGATCAGAGAACAAAAGATCTCCATATGCTCACACGCTCAAACCAGAAATTGAGAAATATGTGAACCAGACAGAGTGGGAGTTGAACACCCTGGAAGACACTGAACAACAGTCTCCCTTAACCATGATTTCCCAGACTACTACCCCACAGGTACCAAAGGATAAAAACCAAGGAAGGAGGTCTCTCCTTCAGTCACTGAATTGCCAGCAAAGGATTTCCAGGTATACACTAAAAGGCCTAAAACCACCCACACTACTCACAGGTCTGGAGAGGAAGAGACCCAGTCTACCAAGGTAGTCGAGGGAAAACGTACGCCACTTCTTTCAAGAAGCCATCATATGATTTCTACTTATTCCTCAAAGAAGTAGACCGATACCACTGTGATCACTCAACCTCAACATGGATCTATAAAGTTGATCATTTTTTAAAAATATGATTTGATTAAGAATAAAAACTAGATGTTGACCAACAACACCTATGCTTAGATCTAGAAGAAAATGTCAACAGCACAGCACAAGTTTCTCTCCACGTTTGACACTGAAAAGGGTAGAATGCACATGGTATTTCTACAAGCATAGGTACCCCATCCAAAAGAGATCACTGACTACAAAAGGTCGACTCTTAAATTTGATGCCAAACAAGTTCATCCAGCTGACCAGATGGATCTACACAGGAAGACTGGAGAAATTGTTTTCTCCACATTGGCTCATGCTTCCACTACTGCTTCGATATTACAAGTATCTTTGAACAATGTTCAGACCCAATTGAAAATGGAGAAAATATCTTCTTTTTCAAAGGATAACATGATAAAATCCTTAGAAGAGTTGGTGCTCAAGATTGGGTATGACCCCTCAAATGTGAAAGCATCTAAGGAGATGCTCAAGAAAAATAATGCTGACATTGCATCTTTGAGGAAGCAACTGAAATTGCCAGCTATAGAAGACTCACAGGCCAAAGAGATAGTTGATATAGAAGGGGAGAAACAAGAATTACTAAAGCTAATCATGGAACAGAACGCACAAATAAACTAAATGGAGGCAAAGTTGGAAAGGTTGTTGAAGTAGAAGGGACAATCAACACCTATGGAATTCATTCCACTGAGTGAAGTTCCTCTTGGAGGAGTTAGCACAACAACTATATCAACAACTACCACAACAGAGATTCCGTCATCCACCCCATTGACAGCCCTGGAAAAAACTGTGGAGTTAGCAAAATCAATGGAAGAGATGACCCTACAAGGAACATAGATCAATAGATTGAAAAAGGAGGTTGAGAATATCCAAGAGCTTAAGTCTTCCTACCAAACAGGCTACAACATTGAGATGCAAGCATCGAAAAATCTCAAGCAGGAAATACAGTAGCTTTAGAAACAAACAGTGGGAGGCAAAACACTAGCAAAGGCTAAGGAGAACATTTGGATGGATATCTCCAAATCCATAAACGAAATATGGCCCATGGTGCAAATTATGTTCGAGCAAAATGAACTGGTGTTGAGGAGTAGGCAGGCCATCGACAAGATAAAAGGAGAACTGGGTGAAAATCCCATAGAAGCTAATGAAATCATTAAGTTTCTGAATTCAAAAACTAGGAAAGAGATGGAAGACCTGAAAGTTCAAGACATAATATAAACTATCCTCGAGGTCAAAAGAGTTCTGACCAAACGAGGATTAATGTTGCAGCTAGAGGATAAATCCCAGAACATGGATATTGAGGTCCAAATATTCTTCAACAAGATTGAGGTGTTGTAGAAGAAAGGTCTTCCTGGTATGCTAGTTCTAAATGATAAGTTAATGACCCTTTCCGACTACAAGAAGAATATTTCCACGGTGGCCAAGGATAGTTCCAATTTTTCTAGAATACAGGGTAGTATCACAGGCAAGGCGTTCCTAGAGACTTTGCAGCTGGACCTCAGTATTTAACACGAAGTCAAATATATTTTCCTCACCAAGCCGAATTTTTCTAAATATACAGAAATGGATGAAATCTACCGAATATTGCTCAAAGTCACCATTCCCAGTCGGCAAATATGGGAGGAGTTGTGCACTTTGATCGAATGAGTGATGAGGTGTACAATCCAAATTAGCATGCAGAGCAGTCAAAGTCACATGAATGACTCACCAACGACCTTCCCCAAAATTAACATGAAAGATTTGACAGATCATCATCAGTTCCTATATTTTTGTATCTTGTTATCTAGTTAGTTAGATCTATATTTCGCCATGTCCTAATCATTAATGACAGGGTCGTTTGTAATTTTGATTATAAATACTTCAAACTTAGAAGTATTGAGGGTTGATCTTTACACCCTAGCAAGTTGTAAGCTCTATAATTCTCTCAAAAGATCTACCAGTAATAAAAGGGGCATTTCACAGGATTCCTATGTGTTAGCTATTGGTGATGTTTTCTCCTGTTTGTTGAATGTTTATCTCTCTTAGTAATCATTTTTCTTTTCTAAATCTGATCATTTAAAAGTGGCAAATGTTGCAGAATTTATTCTCATATACTCTGTTTTCGACTTTAAATGATCTAAGTGTTATTCTTCTGATGTTATAATAAAGAAATTCTTTGTTGCTTCTTTATTTTAACAGATCATCTCACCTTTTCTGCTATCCATCACTTATTTTCTAAAAGAATCCAATAGTTGCATTACCTTGCCTATGAGACAGCCTTTAAAAATCTATTCTTTGATCTCAAATCATTATAAAACAGACCCCATATTCCAATGGAAGCGTGAAACACATTTCAGCCATTTTTCAAAAGAAAAACACAATCTTATTCATTTAACTAGCCTAATATTAAAATCCAAAACAAAGCTAAACATTATAGAGAGATCCCTCTCTAAAATTGGAAAGGCTAGATCCCAATTTCGAAGTGGTTGGATAAAGTTACCTCTGGAAAATTTCTTCTACATTATAGCAAACTCTGGGAATTTACAGAGTGATAACATGAGTGACTACAACATCACAACTGAGAGGGAAGCTCAGTGTTGCATGTCTCTATGAGGCTTGTCATAAGGATGGAAAAAATATGTTTGGAGGAGGATTTGGAAGTCTGATAGGTCCATGTGTAAATGATGCACATGCATGATGTAAGGATATATGCATACTAAAGGCACATTATGGCTTCCTTGACGACTGATATGTAAGGAAATAATTGCACTTGCCAAGATTAAGTGAATACCATGGATGCATGGTTGAATCCATTTTGAAGAGTCATGAATTTATTTATTTTAAATATAGCTTAAGGGGATTGCACTCCATTGCCTTAGGAAAGACTAGTATAAATAAATGAAAGAGTAAATGAGCAAGAATGGTATGTTGTCATGATAAGAGGCAAATGATTCTGCCTTTGAGAGTCACATGAGAATGATTGTGAACAATCATGAGTTGACTAATTTTAGAATATAGATGTATGTAGGATGTGAAATATACCCATGGAAATTATACACAGACTTGATTATGCATATGGTTAATTACATCATGGATGTAAGTTAAAAAAACCAGAATATGTATGGATACATAATTTGGGTGCATGACAAAGATGCATGTTTAATTTACTTATGGAATATTTGGTAAACAGCTAAATATAACTCAAGGTTGAGGCCATCACAGATAGTGATGGACATGCAATAAGGAAGTTAAATGTTGAGGGAGTTCCCTATGGAAGAACTGTGTGAAAACTCTGTCAGGAGGACAGAGTAACAACCTTAATAACTGTTGAGAATTATGCAGTGAGCTACAAGCTTATATATATATAAGAATCCTGGATTACATTTTGAAAGAATCATGTAATAAATAGAAGACTAATGAATGAATAAATGAGTATATTTGATTGAATAGGCTTGGTTGAAGCCATGTTAAGAAAAGGCAGTGAGGCCTTTAGAGATAACTCAATTGGGCTGAAAAGTGCCAGGAAGTGTAGAAAGAATTGGAAGAAGGGGAGAGCCCTCAATTACTTTCTTGTTGAGTATTATGTTTTCTCTGGGATGAGAGAGCTAGTACACGGATGAAAGTAAATGTTTTCACACCATAGTGATGATGGTCATATTGTTATAGAAACAATTGATATTTTTTTGTGTTGCACTCATGAATACATTAAGGATAATGTGATGAAGTGCATAAAGATGTGCTAGGACATGTCTAAAAATGTTTTATTGTATTAAAGTTATGAATGAAATTTTTGAAAGGTAGTTTTATGCCACAGATACCCAAGTAGAGTATGATTCAGGACGAAAAACCTGATTGAATCAGGTTAATCAAGAACCTGACAGAAGAGATGAATATGAGCCGCTCATCAGAGGGAAGACTGATCGTAGTCGTCAAATTGAATTCAGTATCAACTGGAGTTAATGGATCAAACACCAATCGTTCGATTAGATCGATGGTCGGGGATCATTGCAGAGCACAAAGGTGAAATTAATGGATGTGTTAGCTCACATCCTGTAATCAAGCAATTTCGTTGATCTCGTCGAGGTGGAAGATTAATGACCACCATTAGACAAATTTGAGTGAACATTTTCCAAATTGGGCCCCACAATCACTGTGAACTGTCGATATGTGAACATATATCGATGGTTGGGAATCATTGCAGAGCGCGAAGGTGAAATTAACGGACTTGCTAGTTCACGGCCCGCAATCAACCAACGTCGTTGATCTCGTTGGGGCAGAGAATCAACAACCACGATTAAAAGAGTTGGGCAAGAACTTTTTAGATTATGGACATTGAACTCTTCGATAAAGAGCGAGCATATTGGGATTCCGCAATCATTGTGAACCATCGATCTGTGAACAATTGGTGGGAGAAATTGCAAGGAACCCATGTGTTAATGTCGCGTAAAACACATACTGTGATTGGGTTTTGTGGTTGAGTTTAGCACATCGAAGCCCTGTATCAACCTAAATTATTGGTCAAACACTTTTTCATTGGCATTATTATTATTATCTAGAAATTGTGTGGTTAAAAATCGATCTAGGGCTAAGATCGACGACCCGTGATCATTGCAGAGATTTCATATGCACATGGGTTAACGTTGAGACCTATACCTGTAATTTAAATTCAATACAATGTTGTGTTGAGTTTGGGATCTGATCGTAGATTGGACGGTCTGTATTCATTGCAGAGATCAAAAGGAGAATTAAACTTCGAGCTAGTTGAGTTTCTGCAATCCCTTGCAGTGATTGGATCTAGGGGGAAATGGATCTACACCATCAATTTGTAGACAAGGTGTTTAACTAGGATCATAGAGCCTGGACACGAGAGTTGAAAGGGTATCGCTTGAAAAGAAAAGAGTTGAGGTCACAGCTCTCGGTCGCAAGGAGAGAAAATGGAGTTCCTCCGAGCTAGTCAAGGAAGATAGAGTTTAACACTCTGCATTAGACTGTGGTCGCAAGGACTAGGTCTAAGGGAATAAAGGCACTCATAGCTAGCACATTGCATGGAATTTCTCAAAGAACTGCATATTTTCATGAAAGGGGGACCTTCCATAACTTTTACGTACATTATATGGATGTCAAAGGAATGCTTAAAGGCATTCATGTGAAACCTGGAGTGTCATGAATGACAATTTTAGGGTTGTGATCGATTCAGACTAGATAATATGGTTCTGCTAAAATAATAAATACGGAGAAAGAATCTGTATGGTAATAAGTTGATTGAATTCAAACACACCTTGGCAGGAGTACCTAACCTGAAAAGTGATAACCTGAAATCGATGCAAGGGTGCATTGGGTATGAATGTGGCCACGAATGTTGGCACATTCATTAAATTCAATTGATATCTGAATTAAATTTTGAAAAATTTGGTATGATGAAATGATGCATAGGTAAGGGATGATGTATCCTTAAATATATGAAAATGACTTCGACTATTAGTATGCATGATTTTTGAAGATATAATGTGCATGAAAACTAACAATTTGTTTTGTTGAGGAATGTTGAAATTGCAGGAGGAAAAAGGTCTTGGATATGGCAGTGTTGTAAGCCCATAAGGAAAACCAATTGTTTACTGAGCCAAACTACAAGGAATGATATTTCCTTTTTGAGAAAGTGAATTTGATTTTTAGAATGCAGAATTCTGAAATTGTTTGTGAGTCACTGCAAGTATGCGACGAAAATATAATGTGCATGAGAACTAACAATTTGTTTAGCTGAGGAATGAATTGCAGGAAGAAAGAGTCTTGGATATGGAAGTATTGTAAGCCCATAAGGAAGACCAATTTCTTGCTGAGATAAAATGATATGGGGAGGAAATTCCCATGCTTTTGAATCTATTCCCTGTGTGGAACAAATCTGGAAAAAAAAAATGTGGAATTGGAAATTTGTAGGTGACAGATTTGCAATAAATTTTGAAATTCAAAATTTGTGATGATGTCTCATGAATTTTTGTATACCTATGATACAAGTGAGAAGAAAATATCTATCTAGAAAGGACATATGAAGGATGTCAACATGAAAAGCATGAAAGAGGCCACTAATGAGCCATGAGAACCCTGTGGTAATCCATGATCACCTGGAATATGTTGTGTTGAGGTAACACAAGCCGGAGGGATGCCTCGGAAGAGAAATTCTGAGGGACTCCTCAAATGTAAGGCTCAATAAAGTCTCTAGGATTCTTCTCATTCGAGAAAACCTTAGAAAGTGAAGATGGATCACTCGAGGAACTGTAAAACAAAGAAGGGGATGTCTAAGCTTGGGCCTGGAGGGTGCGTGACCACAAGGAAGAGGAGACTCTGATAGTTCTTGTAAACTATTGGTTGGGATCATGCACACAATGGGTATGTCAAGGAAAAACAGTGAGCCTGGATAACAAGACGACCATGTGGATAGAAATCCACAAACTGCACAGATAAGTATTGTGCTAGATTATGAAATTTTCTTAGAAATTTTATGCAATAGTAAAGTGTTTTCGCATGAGACTATGATTATATGCTTGTTATCCAAGATTATTGAAGGCAGGTAATGAAGAACAAGAGTCTGGAAAGGACCTAACCAAGAAAGAGGATCAATATTTCTGAAGCAGCTAAATGACAAAGGCATGACAGATGTTACTAAGAAAGAACAGTAAGGATGGTGTTCCTTTTTAAGGGGGAGGGGATTGTAACACCCTTGTTTCCCCCAACTTGTAATTAATTGTTAATTATAATTACCATGCTATGGAATAGGAACAATGTAAATGTATTATGGATTAAACTACCAATGAATGACTGTGGGCATGAATCCTCGAAGTATTGGCCATTATATCACTAGAGGAAAGAGTGAGGAAACTGTAGAAAGGGTTCATTAGTTCAAATGACCCAAATTCCCTTTGTTGAGATAATAAGCCTCATCCAGATACAAAGGGGAGGAATTAGTTAATGAAGGAAGGACTGGTGGTTGAATACTCAACGACCCCCATGAATGGAAGCATGGTTTGACTGAATAATTTCAGCCTGGAGTACCGTAGGGTCTGGAAGACCAAGCTGACCCGAGTTCCCTTCTGACAGAAGGAATAGGATAGGTCAAGAACCATCCTGGGAAAAGATATACAGAAAATAGAGACAAGGAAAAATATGGATAGACAGAGAGTAGAACGCATAGATATCTCGATTAGATGATGAATAGAAGGCTGTGATATTGATGTTGAGCGAGCATCTAATAAACCTCACCAAGTTCATGACAGAGAAAGATATCTCTGAGAGTTTGCAGAGAACAAAACCCGACCAGAAGATGAAACAAAGAAATAATCCCTGAGAAACTATGAGAGTTCCCTGGTGATATCATGGATTGGAACAAGGGTGGCTAGAGTTCTAATAATGAATGCCTCTAAGCCTATGGTTGGGTGGAGAGGAGAACACCCACAGTCAGTCGGTTGGTGATCGACTGCAATAGATACGTATTTTTATGCCCAGTATTCTAGAATTGAAATGCATGATTTGATTATCTGCAAATGTGATAACTTGTGCCTTGCGTGAAATGGATGATAATGATGTTTATCATCCTCCTATAAAATATTGCATTTGATTGGTGGTATACTATTTGGATGTTCGATATTTGTGACTCTGGTGGTCTAGCTGACTGAATAATTTGAAATGGGGTTAACTGGAATGCTTAAGCCATGTCGATCCCTCGAACTTATCCTTAATGGGAATACTGAGTTTGAACTCTATGGAAGGAGGGCACCTCCTTCAGAGATTTCACCTATGTGACCAAGGGCTTGTGCCCATGACCTTGACAAATTCCCAGACAAGAGTCAAGCATATAACCACGAGAATATTTGGAGGTCCCATATGGCCAAGGTCTGGGAACCTCGTGCTAGTCCGAAAGGATCTAAGTTCTTATTAGCTTCGGAACTCTGGGAATTTGGAGCTCTGGGACAAATGACTTCACAACCCTCGAAAATACCCAAATTTCAGAGTTGTGAAAGGTTGTGAGTCATTGATCTGGGGAGTTTCTTGGGGTCCCTTCTCGAACGTCTAATCATCTAGTGGAAGGCTAGCGTATGGTACTTCGACAAAGTTCCACTTTGAAGAATAGATATGTTATAACATCAAAATCCCTGAACGTCGAAAATACGAAGTAAAGAAGAGCCGTATATTTAGGGAGATCATTCGGAGCCCCATCTATTGTCTGATCATTTAGGAGGAGGGACCCACATATGGTACTTTGGCGAAGTCCCGCTTCGGGAGAATGGAGTGGAAATGAATCCAAATCCCCCAAAGGTCAGAGTCCCAAAGTGACCTGGACCATTGATCTGGGGACCCTTTAGGTTCTCTCCTAGTTGTCGGATCTACTACGAGGTCATCCTGATGTTGACCACTTTGGGAGAACAAGGACATTGTAGCGTCAAAACCCCCAAAGGCCGAAGCTGCGAAGTGATGTGGACCATGGATCTAAAGATCCATTGGGACCCATCTTGATCGTTCAATCATGGTGACGGGTGTATTGCGACGAAGGGAACATGGGGGCCCATGTGTCGAGTGGTGACTTTTCTAGGTGTGGAGACCTCATGACATGGGTAGGGGATGACGGTGGCCTGAGGCAAGTGCCACGTATTCTTACCAGAGTGTTTTGGGATGATAGATGTCCCTTTAGAAGTGGCCCAATAGTGAGACCCATAAGACCCTTTGAGTGAAGTTATGAGTTGTAGATCTCTAGAGTTATGTAGACATCCTTGGACCATTATATCTATGTCAAGGTCAGCCTGATGTTGACCACTTCAGAAGAATAGGGATGTTGTAACATTAAAATCCTCCGAAGCCCAAATTTGCAAAGTAATGAGGATCATCGATCCTCGTATCCTTCAGCATCCTTTTCAACCATCAATATACAGGGGACGTGTGGTACCAAATCCTTTATTTTAGAGACTGGGCCCTCTAGGGAATTTGAGGTGTGATGTGTTGATAATATATGAAGCCTAAAGTAATGAGAGTCGTCGATTCAGAGATGATTCAATACTTTTCCTCACCGTCAAATCTAGGTTGTGGTCAACCCAACGCTGGTCTACTTTAGGAGAAAGGAGATGTCTATATCAGGAAACTCCTGAACACCGAAGTTACAAAGTAGTGAGGACTTTTCATCCAAGGGGTACGTGGGCTAACCTTGGCTGCGAGATAGAAAGGCATAAAGGATGCTCAGTCCGAAGAGATGTGAAGCAGTGATGTCACCCAGGGTGACGTGGATCCAAGTTGGCATGCCACGTGTCACTCAGATTTTTTCTTATCACATACCTTATAGACCCATGGAAATGTGACACATGTCATTCCATGACCCTTACACGTGTCAATCCCTGGTATGATCCGCTTAGCCAAAGTGATTGGTAGAGTGACCGAAACTCTAGGAGTTCGGGACTTCGGGACTCTGGAGGATTTAGGGAGTAGTATTGTAAAGGGACCAAAAGGCCTGAAGGATGGAGTCATGTGGAAATTTTACGGGACTTCGAAAGTTCAGGATTTTGGGTGGTCTCATGCGGCAATAGGGAAGAGGCATAGAATTCTAAAGTGTAGAAGTGTGGGAGTTCTAAAAGAATTGAATCCCTCTACCGCTAATATTATAGAGGAAGATTAAGTCCATCCTAGAGCTCAGTTTCAAGCATGAAGGTAGTGATTGGGTAGTGATGGATGAGAAGGACATGATAGAAATCCAGGATATAGGATTCAAGATAGTTAAGGAAAATGAAAAATTATGCCCCACCCCTTAAAAGAGCATTTAGGGGTTGGGTGTGTTACACACATCTATGTAATTTTTATCCAAACAAATGCACGACTACTGCATGATTTTCTACTAGATAGTCATGCACAACCTACGTGGGTGTCCCCTAGATAGACATGCATAGCCTATGCAACTAGCCCCCCTAACAACCTCACACAACATATGTGGTTGTCCCCTAGATAGTCACACACATCTGGCGTAGCTGTCTTCATGGTATTCACACTCATCTACGCCAAAAAATCCCTTGTATTTTCGCACTTGTGCTCGACAGATATTGCCACAGTCATGCACACTGAGTGAAACTATCATAATTACTCTCGCACTCATGTATTTATACAAAACTATCACAACTCAAAACGGTTGGACTTCTTATAATAAAAATAGGAAATATTTGAAATAGGAAAACAATGTGTAGAATATGATGACCTTCATTGGTATTCCCCTCCATCTCTTCATCTGTTGGCATAAATTCTTCCTTTCATCATTCCTTTAGGCTGGACACATCTGTCATCTGGTCTTCTTAATAATTTGGCATAATATCTTATCCATTGTATTTGTGTTTCCATTTGTCCCTCTAGCTATGTTCAATAATGCAATGACATTTTCTTACCTGCTCACAACTGTGCTTTCTTTTCCATGCTCAATGCATTGGTTGTATCTATCTAAAAATTCCACCACCAACTTTGATGGCTCAATTGTTTCATTCACCTCGAAAGTGTATAATTTCATTTCTACTTGAGGTAGCCTTTCTTGGATTCTTTTCACTTCTTGAGCTAAGGCTTGGAACTGTTAACTTGGGTTTAGTAGCCATTTATTTATTTTAAGAAGGCCAATCTGTCTCATTTCCTAAATGGCTGCCAGAGTTTCATCTTTTCTCTTTCTGGAGTTTTGTTGGTTCACTCGATATCAATTTTCCCCAGGGCCTACACAATATTGCTTCCATCAAAATCAATCGGTCTCTTGTATAATGATTATAACGCATCTTGGAAAGTGTCCTTTACTTCCCTGGATAATCTCTTTCTCTCTGCCAAATTCGTTTCCCACACTTTTAGGGCAATATCACCTCTTATTTGTTCAAAAAGGGAAAACCAAGGAAAATCAAGGATATTATCTTTATATGCCAATACGATGGTTTTGTGAAACTTAGATTGGGCTAAGAGAGCTTCTATTTACTTGATATAGACATCTTTCAGAGAAATGTTTACTTCCTGATAGCACTTTTCTATGGCATCAAACTTCATAAAAAGATTCTGCCAGGCCATTTCCAGTTTTTTGTTTATTTCCAACGCTTGGATTTGGAAGGATGGAATGTCTATCGAGACACCTTCGGTCACCTTCAATCTAGCTTGCAATTGTCTTATAAATTCATCACATTGAGTGATTAGAACCTGGTTGGCCTATGAATTTCAATGGATCTCCTCAAGGTTAGCCCGCAGTTGTTGGCTTTGATGTCAGTCATGAGCTCTGATTTATTCAAAGTCTTGGCTCATCTTATTCCTTACAGTATGTTCCAAGTCCAGTATTTGATCTTGCAACTGCCCCACCAATAGGATTTTTTTTCTTAGTTGATCTGCTAAATTCTCCATAGACCATTTATTTATAGTGGCGAAGGCATCCAATGAACCTGCAACTTCTTTCATGAATTCTGAATCATATTGATCATTTTTGTCATACAAAATCCTTTTCCTTTTGGTTATTACTTTGTCCTTCTAGTGTGATTCTCTCTTAACAATGGCCCTTCGTTTCTTGCTAAAAAAGAAATCCGAAGGAGGCATCTCTTCGGGCGATATTGGGGTAATATCACTTACAAGAATGGTTTTGGAACTAGCATTTCTGAAGCTAGACTGAAAAAGTGTCAACGATGTAATAGGAGTACCAATCTCTATAGACTATTGTTTCTCTGTTGTATTGGAAGAAACTATGGCTGGTGTCGAAGGAGATGCATCTTGTCCTTTCTTTAGGAAGTCTTCGAGTTTAGCCTTTACCCGAGGGCCTAGTGAACTTGATAATGAAGCTTCTAATTTCTGATTCAAAACCTCAGACATCTTCGGGGTTTCCTCGATATTATGTTTACCAGAGTTCCCTAGTTCAAAACTCGGAGGTATAGATTATTGTGTAGGAGGAGAGGCTATCGTCTCTTCTTGTAGTATTTTTGGCAAATTGTTTCACCTGTGTCTTTGGACACTGAGGAAACTAGCATGTGGATCTGGGGACAGGGATTGGAATCTGTCATGTACCTCCTCATAAGTCCTAACTCCCCTGAATATTTCATCATATGGGGATTTTTCATGCACATATCGTTTCATGCAGAATTGGGCCAGTTGGTTCTCCACAATATTGTGTGGGTTGTGCCTTTTGAATTTGATGTCAACCAATTTGAAATATTCCAAAGCCACAACCTCCACTTTGGAGTGACCGAAATCTAATAGTGAAAATACGCCAACCTAGATAGGGAAATTCGGCCATACATTTTTTTGAGGTTCCTTCAACTCCCTACTGATGCCTCCCATTACTGTCTAGTAAGCTACTTCCCTGCACATCAACCAGTTTGGTAAAAAAAGCGGGAGGGCATGGGGAGGAACTAAGCATCCAAAAACCCTGATATAAGAGAAGTTTTCTTCAATGAACCAATCTACTAATTTGCCCATACTTCTGAAATTTGAGGAGGTGGGTTACCATATAGGGATGTATGAAGAGACGCCACTACATTGTGACATATTTCATAAAATAAATCTTTGGCTTTTTCCTCCCACAACTTGGAATGGTAGAAGTGGATAGGCTATGTATTGGTCGAGGTCCAAATACAATTCATCAATGGGAAAGGGGTCATGAAACAGATAGCATCCATGACATACGTAGACATTTAGAAAGGGGTAGGATGCCCCTTTGATTTCGCCATTTTGTATTTAGTAATTTCTTTCTCCAGATTATTTGACAACATTTTGGCCCAATTAAAAGTGTAGTCCTCGACCACCTCGTGCATGATAGATACCCATTCCACCGGGAAATGAGTGGGACTCTTTTTCCTGAACAATCTATAGATCATCATGGCTATGTAAATCATGTGAATGTCCAACGACATTGTGGCATACATACCATGAGTGTTGGCCCTAAACTTCTCTTGGTGCCCCCACTAGGACCTGATGATATCAAGATAAATCTTGTCGTATTGTATGCATTCTTTTTTCTCAAACTCCAACATAAATGAAACATTGTAATTATATTTAGGAGTGGGAGATAGCTTATACATTACTTGGAGGTGTTATGGTCAAAAATAACCAACAACAACCTTCTGATGGTTGATGATGCTCCTGGTTTGGACGTCGATGTTTTCCAAGGCCCGGCTTATCATGTCGTTACACGACATGAGTCTCGGTCATGGAGATATCTTGTGTATCTCTAACTGGGCTATATATCTAAGTTTAGCTTCATAAGTATTGTCTACTTCATCACCAAAATCTTTTGGGCAATTTATATCTCATGTTCTAGAACCTTGAACACCTGTGTCCAAGATTTAACAGAGTCTATAGCTCGCGGGGTAGTGTCTGATAGAACGTCTTCATTTGGATTTGAACCTTCACCAACTGCATCAGGATTCTTCATCATTTTTCATGGTGCCATGATCTCTAAGAAATTGAGTGAGGTTACCTACTATAGAGGAAATCTGTGAGCTTTTTTAAACTAATGAAAGATTGCTAATTGCAGAAGGTGAAAATGAATTTGAATTACAAGTGCCTTTATTCAAATCAGATACATTGATTTTCGTATAGCTTTACTGACAAAAAATTTATTAACCTTAATGAAAGTTTCTACCTGGAGATCCGCGATCCACATTTGAATCATTACTTTTAATTGGTCATAAATGTCATTAATATTCAACGGTTCATGTTCGGAAGTTTTAGATGACATAGAGTGAGAATTTCCTGAATCCCAAATATGCAGAGGTTAATCCGTGGATAATCGCTATTAAAACCTTAATTAATCATGTTTAAAGAGGTGTGTTAACTTCAAGTGTTTCGTACATTCAGACTTCAGGGTTTTTAAATGTATCTTGAGAAGAAATCCCTAAAACCCAAAACAACGAAGTGATTAATTATCCAGTAATCGATTTAAGTCTTAATTAATCATATTTAACTTTAAGTGTTCTGGAGATTCAGAATTAGGAGATTTTAGGATATGATGAAGGGTAAATGTCCAAACCCTGAAGTGAAAAGTCATTAATTATCTCTTAACCATTATCAACTTAATTAATTAAAGTTTAATACTTCGGCATTTTGGTGCTTCGGTGATTTATGAATTAGTTCTTTGTTATATTTACGAAGGGTCGTCTCTTGTAGTGACATGTCGCAGATGATGTCATTATAGATGATGTGTTGAGAAAAGGGAGGTGCCACGTGTTACTTAGAATCATATGCATCTTCAAACAAAAATGTTAGAAATGGGTGCCACGTGTTACTTAGAATCGTATGAATCTTCAAACGAAAAATTTTAGAAATGGGTGCCATGTGTCAACTTGGGGGAGACTCAAAAGATACACGTATACCACAACTCATGTCCTTTAAAGGTTTAGGAAAAGTGATGAACGGACACTTTCGGGTTTCGGGGATTTTATCATTAAGACTTATCAAAATGCCCGAAGCGCGAAACTCCAGAGTGACCTTTAGTGATTTACATCTTTAACCATTAGGCGGCTCCAAAACTCCAAAGAAATTAGGATCATTTGATCAAAATGAAAAGACTTCATCAATGACAGATATCGCAAGTGCCTTATTATTAATTAACCATAAATGAATTTGATTTAAAATTCAAAAGTTATTTTCTAAATTACCGTTTTTGGAAAGTTTATATTTTTGATCTGGATTTTATGAGAAGAACGAAATGACTACAGATTATTAACAGGTTCTTAACACAAAATAACAGAAATACAATAAAACTAGTTTTCTATTCAATAAGGAAATAAGTTGAAACTGTAAAATGCAGCAGAAACAAGCTTGCTGGAATGGTGGTGGCTTATCTCTGAAAAGAGATGTGATGGTTGCGCTCATTCACAAGAAGATGATTACAATGAGGCTCTGAAGGAATTTTTACAATAAATAGGAATGCCAAAATCCATAGACATCCAAAAACCTAACCCTAGGAGATGAAGCACCAAAAGTCATGTGGGCCCCGTTTGGGTAAATTAGTACATCAACTTCCCGGGGTCGTAACTTTTGCATACAATCTCTGTTTTAGGCTTATGATAGCTTGTTGCAAAGGTATATTTGAGGAGATTCATTTTGGGAGAAACATTGAAGGAAAATACATATGTCTCCCCATTTTCTCAAAGAACATCATTTAGGGCCTCAAAACAGCTCCAAAAGTAAAAAAATTGTTAAAAAAAGTAAATTACCAAAATTACTAGAAAACTGTTTTGGGCAAGTTAGAAAAGGTGCATGGCCACCGATATCCACCTAGATCAATCCTCCCTTATTAGGAATAAATGGTCTCCATTGCATTGAGTTCCCCCATCAGATGAGGAAATTTCTGCTGAATTTGGCCCCAGGTGAGCCACTTGCCTTGGTGGAGGAGTTGCCCTGCTTTGACGACTCAATAAAGATGGATCATTTGTTGTCGAGTGCCCTTGATCTGTGTGTCTACAATATGATCACTGGATGGTTGTTGTATGCAGTCAGGGTTGAGCTCTTTTGGTGTCAGTTTTTCTACTACTTTTGAGGTGTCCAATAATGGTGGGAAATAAGGGTGAAGGAGATCCACGTTGAACACTGGGTGTAGGCCAAGGAAAGGAGGAATGTTGAGCTCAAAAGAATTATCCCCCATGGCCTTGATGATGGTGTATGACCCATAACAGAGTGGGAGAAGCTTCTGATGGGTCCCTGTAAGGCGTTATTTCTGCAAATGCAACCAAACTTTGTTGCCCACCTAAAACTTATGTGGCACCCGATGTTGATCATGGTGCTGCTTGTACTTGTCATTGGACTTTTGTAGGATATTCTGACCCTGTTGGAGGATGTGATGGATCTGCTAAATGAACTAGGTGTCTTTGTTAGTTGGAGCAGGAGATGATTCGATCGAGGTGACCACAAGGGGAAGTGCAACATCTATGGGACCCAATGGTTGGAATCCTAACCCCACCTGAAAGGGGTTGTGGATGGTTGAGCTATGCAGGGGTCGGTTGTCGTTATGCTAGAGATAGGGAGGGCTCTCATCCCATGTGCAAGGGTGCTTGTAATTATACATTCAAAGGATATGCAAAATCATTCGATTTATGACCTTGGTTTGGCCATCTATCTGGGGGTGGAAGGCCGTGGATTTGGTGAGCTTGGTGTCCAACAGTGACCAGAGGCTCGACCAGAATGTGCTAGGAAATTGACTTTCCTGATCTAAGAAAATGGTGTGTGGGATTCCAAAATGTACCCAGACTCATTCAAAGAAGAGCTTGGTAGTGTCCACTGCTGTGATGCTCTTCTTGCAGGCAACCAGAATCACCATCTTAGAAAAGCAATCAACAACCACAAAAACACAGTCATTTCTCTACTTGGTGGATGGGAGGCCCAACATGTAGTCCATTGATATCGATTCCCATGGTCTATCAGGAGTAGGAAGAGGGGTGTATAGGCCCTGTTTCTTAGTGGTTGGTTTGGTAGTAGCACAGGCAGTGCAGGACCTAATATACTTGTTGACCTCCTATCGAATTTTCGGCCAGTAGAAATGTTTTTGTATCATCGCCACTGTCTTTTAGACACCAAAGTTTCCTGCCACCCAACTGAAGTGGGATTCCCAGATCATCTTCACTCACTTGCTTGATGGAACATAGATATGGCCCAAACGACACAACAACCCATCCTGAAGATGGAAATTATCGACAACTGTGTTTGCACCCAACATTTGGTAGGTGGTGGTGAAGTCTGGGTCTGTCTCATAGAGTTGCGGCCATCCAGAGGTCTCATGGTTGCAAGAGTCTAGCGCCGTGGTGAGTGTCGTGACTAGCGTTCTGCTGAGGAAATCAACGAAACGATTGGTGCTTCCTGTTTTATACTTGATGTTGAGGTGGAATTGTTGCAAGTATGTGGACCAATTTTTATGGTGTTCATTCTTCAATTTTCCTTGTGTCTACATGAAATGAAGTGGCTTATGATCAGTGTGGATGACTGTCTCCTTCCCAAGAATGTAATGTCTCCACTGGAGGAAGTCTTTCACAATGGAGTACATTTATTTTTAGTAAGTAGGGTACTTACGGATAACATCATATAGTGTCTCACTATGATAGGCCATGGGGTGGCCGTGTTGAGTGAGAATGGTGCCCACACCATAGTATGAAGCATTTGTATCAATATCAAAGGGTTGTTGTAGGCCTGGTAGTGAAAGTACTCGGGTTGAGCATGTTACACATTATTTTCGTCATCCCTATGACCGTTAATGATGTAAACCTATATGTTGCCTTCAGAGGGGTCAGTGGCCTGAGTTCCTGAAGAGAGAAGGGAGAAGAACTTTTCCTGAGAAAAGAAGTTTCATTTTCCCTTGTAAAAACCTTGTAAAAAATGACGTTCGCAGGTTGCTATATAGGCAGGGTGTGAGAATGTCTGATTCTCATAGGTTGCACCATAGCTAGGGTGTGAGATGTTCGCAGGTTTCTCTATAGGTAGGCTGCAAGAATTCCTACACGTGGGAAAAACAAGCATTTTCTCGAATCTTCTAGAAGGAGAAACTTCTATGGTGAGGTGGAATCCAAATGGTTTGGATCTTACTCGCTTTCATGATTTAGTGGGATCATCCTAACCTCCTCACCTTATCCTCTTCAACTTATAAAAGGAGAGGAGTTCTCATGGAGAAATTTAGCTTTGGTTAGGTTTGGAGCTTTTGGGATTAGCTTGGATTGGATTGAGCTTTGGAGATTTTTAGCTTGGCTAGATGACCCACTTTGTCAAGATAGATTGTGAATATTATTAGATCTGTGCTCTCAGAATTATTGGAGTGAAAGTGTGTGGGGAACGAAGGAAAGTTGGAAGGGACCTTACGACATCAAGGCCATGGTTGTAATCTTTCTTTCACGTTTAATATGATACAGTAATATGATTCTTTCCTATAAATCTTGTTGTGTTTTATTGTATGATTCCTTGATCACATACATAGGTTTATATTGAGTTTATGCTATTGCTATCACTTTGGTTGGTTGCATTCTTTTGTAGGATCATCATTGTATGAGCGTTGGAATAGAGCTAGGACGGCGATGGCGAGAGGAAGCGACATTTAAACGGTATGTCACCTATCCCTTTTTAGTTAGTAAATTCAATATTTAAAACTTAAGGAAAGCGTCATGTTCTGGTGTGTTTTGTTCTAGATCTAGGTGGATCTAGGGAGATCAGTTAGTGTCCGCACCTACCGATTAGTCCGATAAGAGAGCACAAGTGGTTCTTCAAACCATCGAACACTTTTTGTTGGGACCGACCCCATGCAAATTTCGCCTTACCACCACCCCTGGTTATTTGGTTGAGGGACCATGCAATATGGGAGAATCCCAACACAAACCTGCAATAGAAATTAGAAAGGCCCAAGAAGCTCTAAAGATCAGTGAGTGTGGTTAGGGCTAGCTAGTCATGGATGACTTGGATCTTGGTTGGATCCACATGTACATCATGCTGATAAATGATGTAGCCCAGGTAATGGACCATGTCAATGCTGAAGGAGCATTTTTCCAAGTTGGTGTATATCTTGTGTTGCCCCAGGGTGTGCAAAACCTATTGAATATGCTGCGAGTGTTCAACCCAAGTCTTGTTGTAAATGAGAATGTCATCCAGATACACCACTACAAAAGTATTGGTGAATGGTCACAGGATATCATCCATCATCCTCATGAAAGTGGCTGGAGCATTTTTCAAACCAAAGGGAATGACCAACCATTCAAAAAGAACTTCCTTTGACTTGAAGGTGGTCTTCCATACATCTGTTTATTCTATCGGGACCTGGTGGTATCCAGACTTCAGATCAATCTTACTGAAGTATTTTGCCCCCATTATTTGATCAAGGAGGTCATTGATTCAGAGAATAGGGTATCGGTTTCTAAATGTGATTTTATTCAGAGCTCGGTAATTAATGCAGAGTCGCCATGTTCCATATTTCTTCTATACTAGCACGATTGGTCTCCTGCAAGGTGATGAGATAGGATGGATGTGCCCCTTGTGGAGAAGTTCTTGGATCTATCTCTTGATCTCATCATTCTATAATAGAGAGAAATGATAGACTGGGCCATTGGGAAGCGGTGTGTCGAGGGTCAGATCAATGGGGTGCTTGACTTGGCAGTGCAGAGGTACCTCGGTAGGTGAGGAGAAGATATTCGAGTATTCTTCCACGACCTTATCTACTTTCTTATGTTGTGTGGAGAGGTTAGTCGCAGAGACCCTAGATGTGGTTGTGATATTTCTCTTATTCTGAGAGCGAATCATGAAGAAGAAAAACTTCCTTGTTTGAGAGATGATCTTCCTGTATTTCTTAGAAAAGATCAAGGAAATAACACTAAGTGGGACTGCCTCGGGTATCCTGTACAATTTCATGTTCAAAGTAATAATAACACTATGAGGCCTAGACTCATATACATCATGACATTTCCATAAATAAGGTTGGCCCAAAAGAACATCACAAACTTCGAGAGGAGGAACATCACACAATACCTCATCTTTGAAGGGCTTGATGTTGTATGACAGTCGTGACTGTTGGTTGACGTAGAGATTGCTTCCTTGGTGGAGCCATCGAATGGTGTAGGGTTGTGGGTGCGGTGTTGTCAGTAGGGCCAACTGCTTGATGACATCTACTGAAATGAGGTTCTTCTAGCTACCGCTATCAATGATCAAGTGCAGTGGGGTGCCTTTTACCCACATCTGTGAATGGAAGAGGTGATCCCCTTCTTCTAGCCCGTCTAATTCAGCAGGCTAGAGCTTGGTGGTAGAAATGGTGTCACTGAGTTCTGCGTCAATGATCTGTCTTCCCCTTTCTAGTTCTGGCTTAGAGTCAGAACCCGCATTTGATTCAGAGGCTTTCACTTCGGCCACCAACGACTTCTTTGAGTGATAGTCATCAGTGTTATGCCAAGGGCTCTTATGGAAGTCACACCACTTCCTGGTATCTTTATTTATCTTCCCGTTGTCCTTCTTTTCTTGCGGCTTGGACTGGTTGTCTTGATACTATCCATCTTTTCTCTGTCCTTTGTTTTGTGGGTTGGGGCCTCCCTTTCCTATCTTTTGTTGTGAGGGGTTCCTAGGCCCAAATTGTCGTGTCTTTTGTTTGAGCTTCTGCTCGATTTTGATGACATATCGGTAGGCCGCCCCAAGGATGAGATGTCCAGACATTCCATTTCAGTCTCGATGTATCTATGTAGAGCACCATGATACTTGATCACCATATGTCACTCTGAATCTTTGATACCCAGCTTGGTGCGTAAGGTATGAAAGATATTTGTGAAATCTGGCATTGCTTGGTCTCTTTCTTTCCACAGTGTGGTCCATTTGGTATACATGTCGTCATAACCTTCGACAAGGTAGTATTGTTACTTAATAGAATCCCTGAAGGATTCCTAGGTGGCCATGTCTGTAAATAATGATGGTTCCTCTGTTTCCTTTTGATCACACAATGTTTCCCACCAATCTTTAACATGGGGAACGACTTTGAGGATTGCAAAAGTAATCTTTTCTCTGCTCGAAAAGTTATGGACAGAAAAATACCCTTCTAGTAGATTTAACTACTTGTCTACATCATCTGTGTCTATATTACCTTCAAATATAGGAATATCTAAGTTTATTTGTACCTTGAAGGGGTTGGTGCCTCTGCTCGAAGAAGATGTGTCACATGTTGGTAGATGCCGAAGGATTTGCGCGAAATTATCCATCATCTCGTTCCTCTGTTGCTTGAAGGCTTCCTCAATCGAAAGTTTGAAAGGATCTCATGTACCATCATCTTTATTTTCTCCTTCCATGAGAGGTCACTTGGGCATGTGAGATATTTTTTCCTCAAGAGAAACAATCTCGAGACCCAACTCTTTCTACTCTGACCTCGTTGGGGACATGCATTAAGATGACAAGGAGCAAACCGTTGTGATACCATTTATCTAGATTTTATGAGAATAAAAAATGAATATATATTATTAACAAGTGCTTAACACAAAATAATAGAGATACAATAAAACTGGTTTTCTATTCAATAAGGAAATAAGCTGAAACTGTAAAATGCAGCGGAAACAAGCTTGCTGGAATGGTGGCGTCTTATCTCTGAGAAGAGATGTGACAGTTGCGCTCATTCACAAGAAGATGATTACAATGAGGCTCTAAAGGAATTTTTACAATAAACAGGAATGCCAAAAACCTAAACCTAGGAGATGAAGCGCCAAAAGTCATGTGGGCCCCGTTTGGGTAAGTTAGTACATCAACTTCCCGGGGTCGTAACTTTTGCATACGATCTTTGTTTTAGGCGTATGATAGCCCGTTGGAAAGGTATTGTTGAGGAGATTAATTTTGGGGGAAATATTGAAGGAATTTACATATTCCTCCCCATTTTCCCAAAAACAAACATCATTTAGGGCCTCAAAACAGCTCCGGAAGTGAAAAATTGCTAAAAATAGTAAATTACCAAAATTGCCAGAAAATTGTTTTGAGCTGGTTGGAAAAGGTGGGTGGCCACCAATATCCACCTAGATCAATTTTCATGAAGTGGAGAATATAAATCTCAAAGTTCAAGAGTATATGTGTTCCATCATAGGCTCCATCTGGGAATCGTGTCTCCCTGTGAGGCGCAGAAGAACAGTAGACCAAGTGCCTTTATTGGGTAAATGGAGTCATTATTGCATTTCTGGGAAACACCTTTAGGGATTAATCATACAAAGAAAAAATGAACTTCAACCAAATCTCAAAAAACCTTCAAAACATGCCTAATCATTGATCTCAAGCAGGGATGATTTTAGGGGCTAAATTTTGCTCATGGGCTAATTTTCCATGTTTTTTCCCAAAACAATATTCGTTATTTTAAAAATGATTCATCCAAATTCTATAGGATAAAACTATTTTACCTTAAAATTTGCCAAAATTTCATACAAACTATATAAAATCCTTAGAAATTTGAATATTTTTACAAAAATATTGCCAAACATTTATAGTTGGCATATGAAGGATTAGTAATATTCACCAAGGTTTCTACATTTTAAAATAAATTTCCATCCTTAAAATCATCCCTGATCTCATGTTAGGCTATTTAAAATTTTTCTTTCCCAAAACTGAGTTCTGATTTGTTTAAGATAATCAAAACGACTTTAACTGAAATATCAGACTTTGATTGATATTGTTCGCATCTAGGTAAAATAAATGTAGCAATTTATTTAGGGAATCCCTCGTTGGTCCAAAATGTAAATATTACCGGAAAGAAAACCAGATATCAAAGTATGTCATGTAGATATGTATGACAACCGTACATATATCATAGACATTGCTTCACTACCAGTGAGCTTGTTTAGTACCCCAATGAAGTTATGTACTTCTCCCATTGAATTTCCTTTCACCACTTCAATTATAAATTTTTCATTTTGCTGAGATGAGGGCAATCATTATATGAATTTCCTTTCATCATCTCTTTTAGGAAAAAATGGGGGCAATCGAATTTCGAAATTCCATTCACCATTTGTCTTGGACTAGATGGGGGCAATCAGATTATGAATTTCCTTTCACCATCTGTCTTATATTTTTGATATTTTGAAGTGGGGGAAATCAATTTGTATGCATCATACAAAGGATGATATCTGCATTCAAATCTTTGAAAAAATAGTCTTTCATAATTTTTAAGTATACTCTGAAACTATTTTTCTTCCAATATTCAATACACCTTCGCCTATAGGGAAGATTTTATAGGGGTTTTGAATTTCAGGGATCAACCTTGAGAGAATTAGTCAGTTTAAAACCAAACAGAAGAGATAAAGTTATCAGGATTAGCCTAGACATACTTTCTTTCAGTTAAAATTAGAGGAACATAAATATTTTCACCTAATCTCATTTTGAAGATATGTTTTTAAGTTTTCATAGTCGGGGTAAAATTCTTTCTTTCCATGAAGAATTAAGGAAAGATAGTGAAAATAATAAGAGAATAAAATCTCGGGGATAGGTAAAATGAAATAGAACGAGGACTGAGAGGCTCTGATGCAAAAGAGTCTCATTTCCACACAAGTTTGTTTCTTGATTATCCAACTTCTCTTTTAAGCCCCTTTTTATTCTTATTTTTCTTTTTATTTCTTTTTTATTTCATTTTGAGATGGTTTCATAATTAAGCTCTAATTTTATACTTCTCTGATCTTTGATCAGGTGACAATATATATGTGAGTGAAACCCCTTTTACATCCAGTAAGATTTCTTTGAAAATTTAGCTTGGACTAGTGGGGTAGGAGTTCATACCTCAGATTTCCTTTGTATTTTCAATCAAGTAAATCATTGGTTTATCACCTGTTTGAGAGAAAGTAAATGTTCCAATACATCTTTATCTAATCAAGTGACAGTAAGTATTATGCATGGGAACAAAAATGGGACACGTTAGAAAATTACACAAAATAGAAATGATATGTGGTATATATGTTTTTATATTTTTTGTTTTGATGATATCAAGTAAACCTGATTTATTTACAGTAAAAGTAGAATTTGGATAATTTACAAAAGAAAAATAAAATTGCAAACTGAAACATGGAAATCGAAACTAGTATATATAATGGACATATGAAATATGATTATTGCATAAAATGTTTTAGGCAATGCCCGTTTATAGGAGCGTCAATAATTTTTCCGTCGAGGTTTTTCAGTATGAAGGAATTTTCCCCCTCAGTAGTTGCAATCCTGAATGGACCGAACCAGAGATGGTCAAAGTTGTTGTGTTTCCCTGCATCTTCTTTTATAGAATCCCACTTTAAAACTAGATCTTCGGTAAGAAACTCCCTGTCTTTATCCTTTTTATCAAAAAGGGCCTTCATATTATCTTGGTACTTCTGAAGTTTGTCATCTACTTCGGCTCTATTTTGTTGAACTTTGGTTAGTTGATTTATCCTTCTTGTAATTTCATTCGGTTCTTCATTTTCATCCTTCTGGAGCTTCATCATAGGAAGAGTGAATTTGATAGGAAGGATGACATCAGTACCATAAAGCATTTGAAAAGGGGACATACCTATTGATTTCTCGGTGCCGATTCGATTTTCCCATAAGGCGTATTTCAAGTGAACGTGCCAAGCCTTCTTATTTTCTGTCAACACATTTTTTATTATAGTGATCAAGATCTTGTTGGATGATTCGGCCAACCCATTCCCCTGAGGATAGTAGGTTGTAGAATTTCCTAACACGATGTTGTATTTTTGGCAGAAATTGACTATTGCCATAGATTTGAAAGCTTGGCATTGTCAGCGACTATTTTTCGAGGACAACCAAATATCGATAGGATGTTCTCTTCCAATAAGTTTATTACCACTAAATCCATAGCATTTTGAGTGGGACTGGCTTCGAACCACTTCGTGAAGTAATCAATAGCGGTTAAAATCCATTTATGTTGGGCGCTCGACTACGGATGGATTTCTCCAATGAAATCTAGACCCCATTGTTGAAAGGGATCTTTTGTTTTGACTGGGAATAAAGGTAGTGTAGGGAGATTTTTCTTACCAAAGAATAGTTGGCAAGAGTTGCAGGCTCTGACCTTGGCATTCACATTAGTAAATAATTTTGGCCAATAACACCTGGCTCTTAAAATATTGTAGGTTGTTTCCCTCCAGGTGTGGTGTCCTCGACACACTCCTTCATGAAATTCAGTTATGACATCTTCTGTTTCATATTCTATTAAACAGATTAACAAGAAACCTAGAGGATCCTTCTAGTACAGTTGGCCATCAATAATACAATATTTAATTGCGTCTAACTTCAAATTTCTCTCCTTGGATGGACTCATGTCATTCGAGCACTAAAGGGTAAGGAGATATGAAACAATATCACAATACCAAACAGAGGAAGAAAACTTATCTGTAATCTGAAGTGTAGGTGTTAGGTCATCGAACTCCTCTATATCTGGGAGATATCTGTGTGATTCCAGGTGATTCATCCCGAGTGCCCTAAAATTTGATTCGGCTAATATTTTTGCCAGGCCTTGTCCTTTGACTAGTTTAGTCGGCTTTACTTCTAGATCAAACTCCTGAATTTTAGCTAGCCACCGACCTCTCTTTCCATCATTGTCCGACTAAACCAAGATGTCTTTGACAATGCTCATTGGCATACAGACGATTATTCTGGAATGCAACACATATGTCCTGAAATCTTTGAGAGATTTCACCATTGTGTATTCTTGTTTTTCAAGTATATCATATTTTAATTCTGCATCTCTAAGACTTTTACTGAAAAATTATATCCGTTTCTTGAAGCCTTCTTCGTTCTTTTGCAGGAGCACTATTGTATAGTATGTTTAGAAGCAAAAGAGAAGATCAAGAATTCCTTAGTATAGTCTGGGTTGGCCAACACTGGTGCTTCACTTATAGATTTCTTGACTCGTTTGAATGATTCTTTAGCTTCGGTGGTCCATTTCACTTGGTTGTCCTTCTTCGACATGTATTTAGTCAATTTAATTATTTCAACAAAATTAGGAATGAATCTTCTGAAAAAAGTTTATTTTTCCTAAAAAATATTGAATTTATTTTCTGTTCCTAGGAATATTAATTGTGTCTATAGCCTCAACTTGTTTCGGGTCAAATTTGATTCCCTCCTTCGACACTATATGACCCAAGAGTTTACCTTCTTACATAGAGAAATGTGATTTTTTAGAATTAAGAGACAAACCAAACTTTCGGCATTTTTCGAAGGTTTGCTTGAGGTGTAGCAGGTGGTCTGCATCAAAGTTAGAAAAAACTGTCAAATCATCGAGATAAATAACAACAAATCTGTCTCTTTCACCGATGAAAGCTCTATCCATTGCTCTTTGGAAGGTGGCCCCCGTGTTCATCAAACCAAATGCCATTTTATTGTACATGAAAGTTCCCCATGGGGTGGTAAAGACAGTCTTTTCTCTGTCATCTTCATGGACATCGATTTGATTGTATCCCGAAAAACCATCAATAATGGACATTCTGTTAGATCCAACTACTTTTTCTAGAACGTGATCCTTTTTCAGTAGTGGGTAGTTTTCTTTGAGGGATGACCGATTTAAGTTTCCGAAATCTACATAGAGCCTTATTTTTCCACTTTTCTTCCTGACAGGTACCAAATTTTCTACCCATTCAGAATATCTGAGTGGAACGATAATCTTCGCATCGAGAAGCTTATTGACTTCCCTTTCTATCACTGGCAGTACAATAAGGTTTATTTGTCTGAGTTTCTGCCTGAAAGGTTTGATACCATGTTTCAAAGGAATCTTGTGTTCAATTATAGAGGTATCGTAAGTTTTCAAATTATCAAAGCACCACGCAAAAACGTCTTTATAATTTCTAAGCAACTAGGCGTACTTATTTTTTATTTGGGCTAGAAGGTATTTAGATATCTTGACCAGTTTAGGATCTTATTTAGTTCCTATATTACAGTCTTCAACCTCTTCGGGCTGAGGTCGTAAGGTAGATTTTAAAGGTATGCCGTCATGGTCAAATAATCTCTCTAAGGGGATCAGACCTCTAGGGATATGATTGTTTTTAAGCATAAGCATACAGTGATTTGAGATCTTATCCTGGAAATTTTTAGGGTCTTCACCTTCTTGCATGACCCAGATAGGATCGTTCTGGTTTTCCTTATCTATGTGAGTCTCAAAGAACTCATCGACCATTTCAAGGAACTGTTTAATTTGTCCATCGTCTTCAAAGACTTCCTAGTGATGAAGATTGTTGTGGATCGAAGGCATGTGTCTCATTTCGATGTGATATTTCAGTTTTAGGATAGTAGGTGGTACAAAGATTGTTGTAGGTTTGGCTAAAGAATCGGCCTGTTGATTTTCCATTCTGGGAATGGAGTGAATGTTAAAGCATGAGAAGAATTTTTCTATCAAATATGAGGTGCAATTTATGTATGACCTTAGCCTTGGATGCTTGGCTTGATACTGTTTCTTTATTTGTTTCACAATAAGCTCTGCATCACCATAAACTATCAGATGTTCAATTTTTAACTATCTGAAAGCTTCTAATCCTAATACTAGAGCTTCATACTCACAGGCATTATTTGTATAATCAACCTCCCACTGTAATCTATATGAGAAGGGAATAATGTATTCATCTTCTAGCGCTACGAATAAAACTCCATCCCTTGCTCCTTCGCAGGATGAAGAGCCATCAAAAAACATTTTCCACATTCCTTCTCTACTATTTACACTTTTCCTTGTTTTTTCTACTTTTTTATTTTCTTTTTCTGTACATTCTTTGAAATTGTCCTAAGTCCTGATCAACAACATAGACTGGGTAATTGTTTGGGTTTGGGGGGTCACTTAAAGTATATGCTAGTCTAGTCTCTCTATACAGTCGAGTAAATTTCCCACTGAAAATTGGGATCGTAGAGTAAGTCATGTCCAGTTGAAGTGATCCTCCTAATTTGGCACCCTAAGACCTGGATAACAGCATGTCATACTTGGAAGGGATGTCAACAATGACTACATCCATAAGGATATGTTTTACAGGGATCTGTGCAAGATTTACTACCAAATCTTTGATCATGCCAAGACACTTAAATTTTCTGGAATCAAACGAGTATAAGTCTTGATAATGTCTAGTGATTTCGAGGCCCAATTTTTCCATGATAATTTTAGGCATTAAATTATAAGAGGCCCCGAAATCTAACATGCAGTTGTGGAGTAAGTGGTCATGCACAGTTAATGTAATATAAAATAGAACAATAAGATCCTTAGTGTTTTTGATGTGTGGAACAAACATGATCGTAGGTGTTTCATCTTGTAGATTGATAACATCTGCGTGACATTCAGCATCAAAAATTTTTATCATTTTTGCAATCTGCTTTTTATAAATCATATTTTTTGCAAGCTCGACCAGGGGCATGGGGATTTTATTTTTTATTAAGTTTGTTCTCTAAACTGAAACCTTCGAAAAAAAATTCGATTTCTTTGGTTGGAGCTTGTGCTTCTATATTCTCCAGTTTTTTAGTTTGTGTTTCCCTTGTTTCAACTGGTTTTGTTCGGGCAACTTGTGTTTCAACTAGAGGCTTAGTAACAAGTGCCTCATTCGCTTTATTCCTTGATAAAATATTTTTTGGTGGAACATTTGTAGGATTTTTTTCTCTGGGCCTTAAATCATACTTCTATTAGAGTTCGGCCATTATTGATTCGGTGAGTCCTTGATATGAATATTCTCCCAAATTATTGATACTTTCCTCATTATTAAATAGGGGTTCTAGGTCTAGAGACTTTTCATAACCATGCCTAGTTAAATGAGGCTCTAGGTCGTCATCTCTAAGGTTGTTTAGATCCTCTTCTAACTCCTCATAATTTTGCATGTCATCCCTCTGCATAAAATTTTCAGTTTTAAATGGGGCTTGGATCTTTTGGATCTTCATTTTTTATTTGTCTTTGTTATATCTGAGGGTTAGGGTTTCTCCTGAACTGATTCCTGATGTAAGTATTGGGTTTTTCCTGATCTAATTCCATCCTGGATATTGTTTTTGATAAATATTTAATTATTTTGGCCATCTCATCCATTTTCTCTTTTGCGGACTTCCCACATCCATATGGCCTTTCTTGTTCTTTGAAAATCCTAGGTTGTCTAGTTCCCATCTCAACTTTGGTTTTTAATTTACCGGATGTCATCATATTTGATTTGATTTATATGGCATCATCTTGCATTCCTACTAGAGTGCCAAATCTTCTTTCTCTTAAGAGGAGGGCAAATTCAAGTTCAAAATCCCCTGCAAAAGTTACCTTTGTCGTAGGTCGAGAGGGTTTGACTTCGGTTGGGATCTTATTGTACAGTTTATTGAACCTTTGAGTAAATTCGAGAACTTATTTAGAATTATTTTTTCTTAAATCCCTAAATTCACTCAAATATTACAGATGGTATTTCTTTTCTCCCCATTGTCTTAAAAAGGCATTTTCTAGATCATCATATGACTGTAAGGACCCTACCAGGAGTCCTCGAAACTAGGTTCTTTATTTTCCTTCGAAGGTTTGTACTAAAATCCTTGAGTAAACATCTTCATGCTGGATGCTAAGGACATCAGAAAACTGATCAAAAAAGGCTATGTGCTCGGTTGCGGTTAAATATCCTTCCCCCATAAACTTTGGTAGGTTTTTCATATAATTTCAAGGCAAGTCATGAAGGACGATAGGGAGGACCAAGGGAGCATATCTGGAAACTACCTTGGAAAATATTCTAGGCGGTGGCAGTTGTCCTTGACCTTGTCCACCTGCTCCTTTGCCTTTGATGCCACCTCCTCCAGCAACAACCATTGGAAGTCTACGAGATGGATTTTGGGGAAAAAAGGGGATTTTAAATAACTTCAAGGGACCCAAGTGCCGACCTTTCGACTACTTCGAGATGTGGTGAAGGAATTTCCAGAAAAGGGTCGTTAGGAGATGAAAAAAATAGAAGAGGAGGAAAAGGTAAATGTGGACTGGTTTCCTCAGACTTACAAGATGTATATATAGGAGAACCGATAGGGGATGAATCAGGGTATAAAATATATTCTTTTGAGTTTCAGAAAACTAAAAACTTTACTTCGAGAAAGGATGGAATCGACAAAGTGTCAATGACAATGGGTATAGAGAGGGATATTTTGTTCTGGCCGATAGGAGTATCAGTCGAGTCAATCTCAATCTTTATCTTGGGTACAATTACCTTCGGATTCTCAAGCTTAGCCTCGGGTTTACTAGTTGATGCCTCTGCAGAGGGTACTTTTTTAAAACTATCTTTAGGGGTTAGTTCTTCAATTGGAACCTTAGCATCAACCTGTGTAACTTTGGGTTGATATACTTTACATGTTGATGCAGTAGTCGATTTGAGGTATCCCTTTGGTTTCAACAACCTTTCGGGATATGATATTGGTGTGGTAGGCTTATTGTCTGGATTATTTCTGGTATTCTTTCGACCGAATGCCAGTTTTATTTATAGTGGAGTCACCAAGTGAAATATGAAAATAAGCCTTACTTGTGTATTCAATCTTTCTTCACTATCAAAGATAGAAATTTACCTTGTCGTTTTCCCAGGGAAAAATAAATTCATTTCTCTATCCCCTACAACGGCGCCAAAATGATGTTGTTCCTGAGATTAAACTTAAGGCTCAAAGAGTAATGTCAGGAATCAGGAATGTTTAAAGAGAATGTTTTAAAAAGTGCTTTTTCTACCTTTAGTTATATGAGAAAATATCCTTAAATAAAATTAACAATATGACAGTACAAAGGTCGTATTTTGTGTCTGATTCACAATTGTAATATCAAATGGTGTGAGGGAAAATCAAAAAACTATTAAACAAAGAAAGGCATCAATTGTTGAAGAGTCTCACCTTGTTGCAATGGAAGAAAATAGATAGCGCACGAAAGAATAAAGTACAGTAATTCACAAAGCTTGCAGGTCTTGTTTTACTCATAGTAAATACAGAGGAAAAAGCTACTTACTTGATGAATTATTGATATGATACAATTACAGTAGTTTTGATACTAAATTGCAATCAAACATTTATCAAGGAATTGCATAAGGAAATGTTGAGGTATGGAAATACTGAAGAAACGCATAACCCAAACTGAACAAAATTTGGAATCTCTGTCTGCACTTGTATTAATACTCAAAAAGGAGAGTTTTCTCTGTTACATCCGACAAGAAGCAACCTCTAATAAATCTTGAATCTATGTGTTTATACAAAACTGTCACAACTCAAAACGGTTGGACTTATTATAACAAAAATAGAAAATATTTGAAATAGGACAATAGTGTGTAGAATATGATGAGCTTCGTTGGTATTCCCCTCCATCTCTTCATTTGTTGGAAGAAACGCTTCCTTTCATCATTCCTTTAGGTTGGAGACATATGTCGTCTGGTCTTATTAATAATTCGGTATAATATCTTAGTCATTGTAGTTTTGTTGCGATCCGTCGCTCCAGCTATGTTCAATAATGCAATGAAATTTTCATACCTGCTCACAACTATGCTTGCTTTTCCATGCTCAATGCATTGGTTGCATCTATCTAAAAATTCCACCACCAAATTTGATGGATCAATTGTTTCATTCACATTAAAAGTGTATAATTTTCTTTCTACTTGAGGTAGCCTTTCTTGGATTCGTTTCACTTCTTGAGCTAAGGCCTAGAACTATGAACTTGGGTTTACTAGCCATTTATTTATTTTAAGAAGGTCAATATGGCTCATTTCCTAAATGGTTGCCAGAGTTTCATCTTTTCTCTTTCTAGAGTTTTGTTGGTTCATTTCGATCTCGATTTTCCCCAAGGCCTCTGCAATACTTCTTCCCTCAAAATCAATCTGTCTCTTCTCTAATGATGATAACGCTTCTTGGAAAAAGTCCTTTACTTCCCTGGCTAATCTCTTTCTCTCTGAGAAATTTGTTTCCCACACCTTCAGGGCCATATCACCTCTTATTTGTTCAGAAGGGGAAAGCCAAGGAAAATCAGGGTTATTATCTTTCTGTGCCAATACGATGGCTTCTTGAAACTTAGATCAGGCTAAGCGAGCTTATCTTTCCTTTATATAGACATCCTTCAGAGAAATGTCTATTTTCTGATAGTGCTTATGTATGGCATCAACCTTCATAAAAAGATCTTGTCGAGCCATTTCCAATTTTTTGTCTATTTCCAACGCTTGGATTTGGAAGGCTGGAATGTCTATCGAGACACCTTCAGTCACCTTCAATATATCTTGCAGTTGTCTTATAAATTCATCACGTTGAGTGATTAGAAAATCATTGGATTTTGAATTTCGATGGAACTCCTCAAGGTTAGCCCGCAGCTGTTGGAATTGATCTCAGTCATGAGCTTTGATTTGTTCAAAGTCTTGGCTCATCTTATTCCTCATAGTCTGTTCCAAGGCCAATATTTGATCTTGCAACTTCCCCACCAATAGGATTTTTTGTCTTATTTTCTTTGCCAAATTCTCCACAGACCATTGATTTGTAGTGGTGAAGGCACCCAATGAACCTACAACTTCTTTCTTGAATTTTGAATCATCGTTATCATTTTCGTCATACAACATCCTCTTCATTTTGGTTATTACTCTGTCCTTCTGGTGTGATTCTCTCTTGACAATCGCACTCTGTTTATTGCTAAAAAATAAATCTGAAGGAGGCATCTCTTTAGGCGAGATTGGCATAAGATCACTTCCAAGAATGGTTTCAGAACTAGGATTTTCGAAGCTAGAATGCAAAGGTGTCAATGATGTAATAGGACTATCGATCTCTGTAGACTAGTGTTGCTCTGTGGTATTGGCAGCAGGTGTGGCTGGTGTTGAAGGAGATGCATCATGTTCTTGCTTTAGAAAGGCTTCGAGCTGAGCCTTTGTCTGAGGACCTAGTGAAATTGATAATGAAGCTTCTAATTTATGAGTAAAAACCTCAGAGATCTTTAGGGTTTCCTTGATATTATTTTTACCATAATTCCCTGGTTTAAAACTCGGAGGTATAGATTCCTATGCAGAAGGAGTGACTATCGACTCTCCTTATATTATTTTTGGAAAAAAAAAAATCTTGTGTCTTTGGAAACTGAGGAAACTAGCTTGTTGATCTGGGGATAGGGTTTGGAATTTGTCATGTACCTCCTCATAAGACCTAAATCCACTAAATATTTCATCATATGGGGAGTTTTCATTCACATATATTTTCATGTTGAATTGGGCCAAGTGGTTCTCCACAATCTTGTATGGGTTGTGACTTTGGAATTCGATGTCAACCAATTTGAAATCTTCCAAAGCCGCAACCTCCACTTTGGAGTGACCGAAATATAATAGCGAAAACATGCCAACCTGGATAGGGAAATTTGGCCATACATTTTTCTGAGCTGCCTTCAGCTCCTTGTTGATGCCTCCCATTACTGTCTAGTAAGCTACTTCCCTGCACACCAGTCAGTCTGGTAAAAAATGCGGGAGAGCATGGGGAGGAACTGAGCATCCAAAAACCTTGATATAAGAGAAGTTTTCTTCAATGAACCAATCTACTAGTTTTCCTATATTTCCCATAATCTTGTATGGAATTCGAGGAGGTGGATGACCATATAGGGCTGTATGAACAGAAACCACTACATTATGACATATTTCATAAAATAAATATTTGGCTTTTTCCTCCCACATATTGGAATGGTAGAAGTGGATAGGCTATGTAATGGTCAGGGTCCAGCTCCAATTCATCAATGGGAAAGGGGTCATGAAATAGATAGTGTCCATGACATACAAAAATATATAGAAAGGGGCGGTCCACCCCTTCTATTTTTCCATTTTGTATTCAGTAATTTATTTGGCCAGATTATCCGACAACATTTTGGCCCAATTAAAAGTGTATCCCTCGGCCACCTCATGCATGATAGATACCCATTCCACTGAGAAATGAGTGGGACTCTTCTTCCCGAACAATCTACATAGCATCATGGCTACTTAAATCATGTGAATGTCCAACGAAGTTCTGGCATACATACCATGAGTGTCGGCCCTGAACTTCTCTGGGTTCCCCCACCAGGACCTGATGATATCGGGATAATTATTTTCGTATTGTATGCATTCTTTTTTCTCAAACTCCAACATAAATGTAGCATTGTAATTATATTTAGGAGTGGGAGATAGATTATGCATTACTTGAAGGTTTTTGGCCGGAAAGAACCAACAAAAACCGTCGGATGGTTGATGATGCTCCTGGTTAAGACGTCGATGTTTTCCAAGGCCCAACTTATCATGTCACTGACATGAGTCTTGGCCATGCAGTTATCTTGTGTAGGTCTGACTGGGCTATATATCTGAGTTTAGCTTCATGAGTATTGTCTACTTCATCACCATAATATTTCGGGCAGTTTATAATCTCATGTTTCAGAACCTTGAACACCTGTGTCCAAGATTTAACAAATTCTATAGCTCGCGGCATAATGTCCGACAAAACATCTGTGCTTGGATTTGAACCTTCACCAGCCACATCAGGCTTCTTCATCATTTTTCGCGATGTCATGATCTCTAAGAAATTGAGTGAGGTTACCTGTTGAAGAGGCATATTGTGAGCCTTTTCAAACTGATGAAATCTTGCTAATTGCAGAAGGTGAAAATGAATTCGAATTCCAAGTGCCTTTATTCAAATCAGATACATTGATTTATGTATAGATTTATTGATGAAAAAATTATTAACCTTAATGAAAATGAATACCTAGCAATCCAGGATCCACATTTGAATCATTACCATTAATTGGTCATAAATGTCATTAATATTCGGTGGTTCGTGTTCAGGATTTTTAGATGAGACAGAGTGAGAGTTTCCTGAATCTCGAATCAGTGGAGGTTAATCCCTAGATAATCGCTATTAAAACCTTAATTAATCATGTTTAAAAAGGTGTGTTAACTTCAAGTGTTTTGGACATTCGAACTTCGAGGTTTTTAAATGTATCTTGAGAAGAAATCCTCGAAACCTGAAACTACGAAGTGATTAATTATCCGGTAATCGATTTAAGTCTTAATTAATCATATTTAACTCTAAGTGTTTTAGAGATTTAGACTTCAGATATTTTATGATACGATGAAGGGTAAACGTCTGAACCCCGAAGTGCGAAGTCATTAATTATCTCTTGACCATGATCAACTTAATTAATTAAAGTTTAATACTTCGGTATTTTGGTGCTTCGGTGATTTATGAAATATTTCTTTGTTATATTTCCGAAGGGTCATCTCCCGTAGTGACGTGTCGTAGATGACATCAGCATAGATGACGTGTCAAGAAAAGGAAGGTGCCACATGTTACTTAGAATTGTATGAATCTTCAAACGAAAATGTCAGAAATGGGTGTCACGTGTCAACTTGGGGAAGACTCAAAAGATACACATATACCACGATTCATGTCCTTTAAAGGTTTAGGAAAAGTGATGAATGAACACTTTTGGGTTTCGGGGATTTTATCATTAAGACTTATCGAAATGCCCGAAGCGCGAAGCTCCAGAGTGACCTTTAGTGATTTACGTATTTAACCATTAGGCGGCTCCAAAACTCTGGAGAAATTAAGATCGTTCGATCAAAATGGAAAGACTTCATCAACGACGGATATCATGTGCACCTTAGTATTAATTAACCAATGAATTTGATTTAAAATTCGAAAGTTATTTTCTAAATTACCATTTTTGGAAAGATTATATTTTCATGAAGTGGAGAATATAAAGCTCAAAGTTTAGGATTATATGTGTTCCAACACCACCTAAAAATCAATGGCTAGGAGAAAAATCATAGGTCTAACTGAACATAAGGGAAGGGTAACTAAGCCTGAAGTTATGAAGGGGTTAACAAATAGAACCTATGTATACATAGCAATCAAAGCGATATCACAAACACCAAAACAAGAAAAGAGGGGTAATCTCCCTACTTGCCTTGATGTGACCTCATGATTAACTCTTGTGCTAGAGGAGGATCCCAACACACAGGTTGCAAGAATGGATTTTGAATCTCTTTAATGACTCTTAAGTTTTTTTATGTGACCTTGGAGAGTTTATTTTCCAACCTTATTCCAAGGCCCTAAGCTTAGTTGTTGTTGGTTCACTATAAAAGGAAAGTTTCTAATGAATTTTAAATTACACGATTTATTTTTAAGGTTGTTACTTAAGTCCAAGGGTAACAGATGAAACTTTTGTGATGTTTGGACTCTTGACCCAACCAAACAATGCAAGAATGATAATGCAATTTTTTTCCTTCAATGAAATCTAGCTATGGGAGGGGAAGAGATTTTTCCTTTTTCTTTGCAAATTTAAAACTGACCTCACACACACCAAGCATCCAACGATCACTTCAGATCTGAAAACAAACAATTCTCCTAATGCATTTTATTTACTAGTTCTTCAAAGGAAATCAAGCATGCAACAATCCTTTTGTATTTTTTTTTGGTATTTTGATTATTATTGTTTTTTAATCAAAATGCACAAGTTCCCGATCTAAGAAAGAAATTCAAATGTAACAGGAAAAAATAGCAAGAGATAGTAAGAAAATGGGTTGTAGGAAATTGGAAGTGAGGTCGGATCAACCATGAGGTATTCACTCACTGAACCTATGAAATAACACTAATTTCAGTAGATATTGATAAATACCTCCCAAAATCCTTTTGTTGAACCCCCCTCCCAATACATCTTTCCAATAAAAGAAACCCCTAGTTTTACTAGATACCCCTTTTTATACCCCCAAATACCTATAAACCCCCTAAGACTCCACATCCCCCCACAATACCTAAAATATATGGGCTTTATTTTTCACAATTTAAAAACCCCCTTTATGAATGAACGTGATAATATATTGGTAAACAAGGTGAAGCCCCCGTGGGATCAACCCACCCCAATGTCACTAACAAGATCTCCCCCAACACTCACCTAGGAGGGTTGATGATGCACAATAATTACACAAGGATAACTAATGCGACCAATGACAAGTACTACTAGATCTCTTCAGATTAGTTGGGTTCTCTTCCCAAATTAACTGAAATTCTCAAATAACAGTGGAACCTGTCTAAGAAATGGAAATTAAACCAAACAAATGCACTCAAACATCACTTTAAGGAAACTTATATGACAAAAAACACTTAAAGAAAGACAATTCCAGATCGAAATAGATCATTGCAAAACCCTATTGCTCGGAGGACAGACCTAACCTCAAAGTTCTTGTTTTTTCTATGCAAATATAAAGTTTTTACACATCCTTGTGAGACATAGGCCTGTTGACAGGTGAGGGGCCTCATGGGACACCTACAATGCAACAAGTGAGGGCTTGATTTTTTTTTGTTTTTTGAGGAAGATGGATTTGTTCTAGATCTTCAAGATTTGTGTCAAATCTCTCAAATCTACTAGATCTATGCTATGGAATGATCAATGGAATAAAATCAAAGGAAAATCACAATCAACAGAGGAAATGATTGGAAAAGAGACTCAAACTAGAGAAGAATTATTCCCCAGTGGAGTGGCCAGTTCTTTTATGGGACAAATTCTAACATGGATCTTTATAAATACACAAAAAAATCTCCCTAGGATTATCCTAGTAATCATGATAGAAAAGAGGTAGATTCCTATGGTTTTTTAGATGCAAGTAAATTCTTTCCTTTTAAAAAAGAAGGAGATGGATCATACCTTTAGACTGACAGTTGTCCTAGCATGTCTCGATTGTTGCAGCTCTTGAGATATAGCTACAACTCCTACAATCTTGCGTCATGCATACAAGGATACAAACAACCACCTATCTACTATCCTTCTAGTGTTAGGAACATTCATTATGTTATCACCCTGTAATTTCCCAGGATGAGGAGGAAATCAATAGGGGTAACCACAAAACCACTTTAAGTTAAGGATCTATCCCGTCGAGACTCAGAGAGGGATCTCTCTGTATGATTTGGCTTTGTTTGGGTTTTAGATATTATGCTAGTTATGATAGATTGGTATTTTGGTTTTTTAAATGATTTGGTTGGAGAAAGAGAAAAAGGCCATTGGGAAAAATGGATTCAAAAGGTCACAGATAATTAAATGAATGAATAACAGAGACATATGTAACTAGGAAAGATAGTCACATCAGTGGATCCTTATAATTTGTGATATGGAAAGAGGAAAATATCAGGGGTCATTTCAAATGCAGAGTAGAGCTTATCTGAATTCTACATTCAAACTTGGAAGAAAACATAAATATTGTTCTGAGCTAGTACAAGGTGTTAAGAATAAATCATGCACATCATATTCTCATAAACGATACAGAAAGAAACAACATGTAAAACAAGAGAGTAACAAGTTACATGAAGAAATCACTTCACCACATGATCATGACACAATAATATGGAGAAAATCACGTCTTTGTATTCATCCAAAAATCACCTGTAGTCTGTTGAACATCTTTACAATAGATGGTGATATTACTATCCCATCCTTCCCTGCCAGTCTAAATTGATCAACCCTTTTACATTAAAATTACATGAATAAATAGGAGAGATCACCCCTCAATCTTAGGAGGTCAAATTCAACCACCTCGGCCAAAAATAGAAATAAATCCCTGAAAATCTTGAATTGCCTGCCATGAAAGACAGGTCGAACTGCTGAGAAAAGGGGTCAACTCAAACATTTTTTTCTCCTCAAAAGTGACACCTGTGTAAATATTGTAAGAGGTTATTTTATATTAGTATGTTGTGGACAAAAACCTCTTTCTATTTTTCCAAATTCATCTCCATCTCGCCGCAACATATCCCGAAAAATCATAACTGAAACATGAGAAAATGGAAGCCTAAAAAATGGGGCTCAAAGATGGCTTTTATTCTCCCTTCTCATGGCACCTATGTAAATTATGGGAGAGATTTGTGTTATTCAGCCCATGATGAAAAAAAACCTCTCTCATTTTTTAAAAATTTCTTCTCCGTTTTCTTGGAATCACCTTCGGAAACAGACTGGTCAATCTGGTGAAAAAGGTGGTTTTGTGAATTTGGGGAAGGGCAGTTTTGCAGGGGAAGGTGGTTTGCCCCGACCCCCCTGAGGTTGTAAGTGGTATTGGGAGGGGGGATTCGATTTCACCAGGGGGTGACAAGTGTCCCTCCCAATACCACTTTCTTGGACCCCTGAGGTGATGTGACGTGAGGGAGGGGGGGGTCTGAGCTATACGGAGAAAATGTGGTGGGTTTATAACTTAGGATATAGATTTTAATTTTTTATGTTTTTTTTTTTTTTTTTAATTATTTCATGTTTATGTTATGTTGCACTTTGTTTTTATTTATATTTTGTTTTATTTTGTTTTTATTTATGTTTATTATATTTGTTATATGTTTTCATATATATATATATATATATATATATTATTGTTAAATGTTTTATTTTAATATATGTTTTTTATATGTTTTTATTTGGTTTTATTTTTTAATTTGTTTTTTACTTTATATGTATTTTTTATTTAATGATTAATTAATAAAACACTAACCTAATTACTAAACAACTAACTTAATTATTAATCATTAATTAATTAATTAATAATTTATTTATTATTAATAAGTATAATATAACGGTTTTTTTTTATCCTGAGTTTGTTTATGCTGGGATAAGATTGGCGAAAGGGGTGAAGAAGTGAAGGGTGAGGGACTGAAAAGTGCAGCAGTGGATGAAGGATGCAATAGGGTGATGGAGGATTGGGAGAAATGGATGGAGGGGGAAAAGGAATCAACCAAGACTAGCAAGTCAAATGTCTTCATCATGTGGGCAACGCAAAATAAAAAGCTGAAGAATCAATTTACCTATGATTATAGGACCCCAACATAGGCTCCACCTGGGGATGGAAGCTCTTTCAGGAGGTGACAACGACCACTGAACTCTGAACATGTGGACCAGTGCTTTATCCATTGGGTTGATCTCAAAATCTTATTCTGCAACCTATACCTGTTTCGATCTTTCCACTGAAACCAAATCAAAATGAACACTTCTAAAAAAGAGATGCTTGGAATGATGAGTTTATTCACACTCTCTTATCCTAATCTACTGCAATCACTGCTCAACTAGGTAATGGAAAAATTCCAATGAATCCACTCCAACAGTCGATCCAATAACTTTGATTTTTCACTATTTTTAATAAGCATCAGAACTAGAGCTTGCAAAGGTGTTAATGATTGATTTACAGTATGATCTTTACAACAGAGACCTCGACAATCCTGAAGAACAAAAGTAATGCCAGAAATAGATTGGGGCTCTGCATTGAAAACTTTCTCCATATAGGTAGCTATAGGATCAAGGTAGAGTTGTCTTGTTCCTTGATTCTTAAATTCATCCAAGTCAGCAACATGATCTGGAACTGTATCTATGCTATTTTCATTCTCATGCAATTTCTGATATGGCTGCAAATGTTTTGTTGAACATTGAAATGAGACTCATGTTGAAATAGACCATGCAATTGATTGCCTAATCATGTCTTGATCATAGCCTCTTTTAAGTTCATAGCTGACCCATGAACCATGACTTTGAAAACACAAGTCGTCCAATAAATCAACTACTAAATCTTGTAAGAACCGAGATATTTGTTGCATTGGTTCTACTGAAAACTCATGATCTTCTGTGTGCTTATCATCCATGACATGATTAAAATTTTTCTTCAAAAATTGAAATGAATTAAATCTTAATGGTATAGATTTATTTTGGGTTAACTCATACTCTATCTCAGGCTCTAAGCTTTCATCTGGAATTTGAAAATAAATATAGCTCAAGGGCTACAATTCTAGGTCTAGAACAACTTCCATATCCTCAATGACATCTTCAACTAAGTGATCAGAACATTCTTCATCGTTACTATCAACAACTTGTGTATAATTTTCTCTCAAAAATTGAAATGAAGAGAAACATAAAGGCATAGATCTTTCACTTACTCTGATATTTGATGCATTTTCCACCTTGCTGTCAAAATCAATATGCACAGGTTGATTGTCATATTTGAGTTGTAACTGATCTTCTTCCTCCCAATAATATGTTGTTGATTTCTTTGGAAAAACCATCTGAATGTAATCCTCATCATACTTGGGAACATCATCCATGAAAGGAAAATCATCAAACATACACATCATATCAGTTGATGGCTCTTTTGTAAGCTGAGTTGGAATTTCATCTTTGACTACGTTGTGAATGGAATACATGAAAACATCATTATTCAATCCCTGATACCAAGGTTGAGCTGCAACATGTTTGGGGATAGTGACCCTTTCTTTCTCTGAAATCAATGGAACATGATGTATTTGAACATCGAGTTTTTCTCTTATGCTAATCCTGTGCAACATTTCTTCCATGGTGCTGGACAAAATGTCCAGTTTAGCTTCTGAAGATTTCAGCTTCTCCTTTTGTTTGTTCTTTACCTTTGACCTTTTGATCAACAAGTTGGCCTCCACATCAATTGCAATGTTTTTCATTTATTCGAGAGTTGCAGTATTCCTTTCCCTCAATTAGAAATCCATCTCTGGATCAAAGGCATCTGGGTAACGTAAGTGAGCTAACCCTGGGGGTGGCCTTATATCAGCAGGTATTGAATCATACACCTTATTGAACCTAGCTGAAAAATGTTTCACTATTTCCCCTGGCTATCTTTTCAAGTGTTCATACTATTCTAGGATGAGAAAGACATTTCCCATGATCACCCATCTATCCAGGAAAACTTTCGTAAATTGATGAAAATTGTTAATGCTTCCAGATGGAATATTCTTAAATCAATCTTTAACTTTACCTTGCAATGATATGGAAAACATTCTGATGTAGACATCATCATCTTCCACCTCAAATGGATCAAGAAAATCCTCAAGACTTTGGATATGATTTTCAGCAGTGATCTTCACATTTTCTCCATCAAACCTAGGCAGATTATTGGTTTAATTGGAAGGGAGGTCATGGAGAATAGGAGGAAAATATAGGGGCTTCTATCTGTCTAGGATTTTTGCAGGTACAAGAGGTAAAGTAATGGTCTTATAGCTAACTAGAATTTCAACAATGGTAGGAGATAAAGCATAAGATTTGTGTCTCACTGGGATATCTACATATATTGGAGTGTGTACCAGAGCTATAGGTAAAGGATGAATCCTTTGAGTTTCTTCAACTTGAAACTGATCATTATGAATTTCAACAATAAACTCTTGACCAGGATTATAATAGGAGATAATATAATTACAAATAAATCCAACAATTTATTAAATACAATTTGAACTCGAATACCTAATATTTATGGATTGCTTCGTCATGTTTGGTTCTTACTCCAGTGGAGTCTTTGAGTTGACACTGTCTGGAGCTGATTGGAGTCGCCAGGAGAATGATTTCAACCTTCTTGTGTCTGGTCACTGTCCACCATCAATGATCATATATGGAACTTGCAATTCTTTTCTGGAGAACCTGAAAGCTCATCCCCAGTATGGTCATCATTCTGTTATCACCTTGTATTTTCCCAGGCTGAGGAGGAAATCAGCAGGGGTAACAAAAAAACCACTTTAAGTCAAGGATCTATCCCTCCAAGACTTAGAGAGGGATCTCTCTGTATGATTTGGCTTTGTTTGGGTTTTAGATATCAGGTTGGTTATGATAGATTGGTATTTGGTTTTTTAAATGATTTGGTTGGAGCAAAAGAAAAAGGCCATTGGGAAAAATGGAGTCAAAAGGTCACAAATAATTAAATGAATGAATAACAGAGACATATCTAACCAGGCAAGATAGTCACATCAGTGGATCCTTATAATTTTTTAGATGGAAAGAGGAAAATATCAGGGGTCATTTCAAATGCAGAGCAAAGCTTCTCTGAATTCTACATTCAAACTTGGAAGAAAACATAAATATTGTTTTGATCCAGTACAGGGTGTTAAGAACAAATCCTGCACATCATCTTCTCATAAAAAATACAGAAAGAAACAACATGTAAAACAAGACAGTAACAAGTTACATGAATAAATCACTTCACCACATGATCATGACACAAGAATCTGGAAAGAATCATGTCTTTGTATTCATCCAAAAATCACCTACAGTCTATTGAACATCTTTACAATAGATGGTGATATTACTATTGTTAGAATATAGAAGATTGTGCTCATTTTACCATTGACGATACCCTTGTCACCCAACCATAGGCCGAAGCCACCCTCCGAGCACCTTCACCTTGACAGAGAAGAGAATACTGGTAGCAATTCAATAGCTAAGAGAGGCTAATGCACCAAGCAAGAATAGAAACCAATCTGATCAGACAATCCCACCCAGAGGCTAGTGCACACCTTCCTAGAGACTTGCGCACAAGCTGCTACTACACCTGCACAGATCCAGTTCTCTCTGCAATTGCTGAGATGTGAATAATGAAAAATGGTGCCATGTATTTATAGTAGTCTGGGCAGTTTTACTAGGGCCGACTTCTCCTTCTGGGTACTAATAAATTCATTTTAAATATATTTCTGCAGCCGAAAACTTGTCTAGAGTTTCCTTCATTTCTTTGCTTCCTTCTAGAATATTCTAATCTCGTCATAGGTCACAATAGAGGTCCATACCTCCCAAAGATACCATAATATTAACACTCCCTCCTAGCTAGGGAGGTATGGTCTTTAGCACAACAGACCATTCAACTGGTAGCAACACGAGCACCGTCATTATTATCCAACTAGATAATCTCCTATGACAACTGGTATAATATCAATTGATAGAACACACCTGTGTTTATTCAAGGTAGTACGCAACTACTCAAATCGTGACACATAGTCACAAACAATGGAACAAATCCACCACAGTGGTATATCTCTACTGTCCGGAGACAGGCAATCTCCATAACAATCATCTGATGCTAACCTACACAGAAAAATATTGTTAAAATAAACTGAATCATCTGGGCCAATCTTTCACTCATGTCTGTGAGATATGAAAGAATATCTGCCCTCAACATAGAACATCAGCAATGGGCTATCTTCCCTATTCTTCTCAAACAAGGAAGAATGATTGTTTCTGATTTCTGAGCCTAGACCATTTGTCACCCTGGGCCATTCTTCCTACACTAATCAAAGTGCACCCTGGATAGAATGTATAAACCCTAAGGAATGTCTGAGTCTAGACCATTCCCCACCCTGGGCCATTCCTCCTACACTAATCAAAGTGCACCCTGGAGAGAATGTATAAACCCTAAGGAATGTCTGAGTCTGGACCATTCCCCACCCTGGGCCATTCCTCCTACACTAATCAAAGTGAACCCTGGAGAGAATGTATAAACCCTAAGGAATGTTTGTCCTTGATTGTTGAGCCTGGATCATTCCCCACCCTGGGCCATTCCTCCTACATTAATCAAAGTTCACCCTAGAGAGAATGTATAAACCCTAAGGAGTGATTGTCCAGACCATTTCCTCCGTTAACCACAAGAGGAAAAGAATGTCCTGTATCAACCTCCAAAACGGACCATTCCTCATGTTAACCACAATGAGAAATTGTTATCCGGCGAGGCGGGATAGTCTTCTTGAGTAACCCTCAAGAAGAGAGACTGCCCTAGACCACTCCCCATGTTAACCACAATGGGAATTTGTTGTCTATGATACATCAGCAATCAGACTACCTCCCATGTTAACCACAATGGGAAGTCACTGTCCATCAAAAATCTCAATCCACTTTCCGAACAGGAAAGAATCTATCCAATCTGGACTATTTTTCAATTACAAAGATAAATAATATTTTCAGTGCTCCCTCCTAATCTGGAGAGTCATTTAGTCACAAAAATAAATGTTTTCAATAATATTTTTCAGTACTTTCTCCTAACTTGGAGAGTCTTCCCTTTCAGCTAAGGGAGTTATTTCCATGATCCCCATCTTCTCTCGGAAATATGCAAACTTAATTCTAGATAGAGGTTTTGTCAGGATGTCTATTGTCTACTCATCAGTGGGGATATACTGGATCTTTACCTCTCCTTCCTAGAATTTATCTCGAATAAAGTAGTATTTGATCTCAATGTGTTTCGACCTTTCATGAAACACTGGGTGTTCTGATAATCTTATACAACTCTGATTATCACAATATATTATGGTCGATTCTGGAATCTGATCAAATAAATCGGAGATTAACTTCCTTAGCCATACTACTTCTGTGCATTCTTCACATGCTGCCATATACTCTGCTTCTGCTGTGCTGAGTGCGAAAGACATTTGTTTCCTGCTACCCCAATATATCATAGCAGAGCCCAAGCTGAAACACATACTTGAAGTGCTCTTTCTGTCTTCTACACTTCCTGCCCAATCAGAGTCTGTGAATCCATAAAGTTTGATATCACTGGATGCAGTATATCTCAAGCCATAGTTTATTGTCCCATTAATATATCTTAGGATATGCTTTGTAGCTATCCAATGCTCTTGTCTAGGTTCCACCTGGAACCGACTTAATGTATTTATAGCAAAGAAAATATCTGGTCGAGTATTTACCAAGTACATCAATGATCCAATTAGTTGTCGATATAGAGATGGATCTACTGGATCAGAATCTGGGACTTTCACTTTTCTTATATCTGCATTCATAGGAGTGTCCATGGACTTACAGTCCATCATTCCAAACTTCTAAAGGATCTTTTTTGCATACTTTCCTTGTCCAAGGAATACTTCACCACGCTTCTTCCATACTTCTAGTCCCAAGTAATATTGCATGAGACCTAGATATTTCATATCAAATTCAAAGGCTAATTCCTTCTTGCAATGGATAATGAGAGATTCTTCACCTGTTATGAATAGATCATCAACATATAATAGTAGAATCACAGGTGTGTTATCCACGACTTTGTAATAAAGGTTTGGATCTGCATGACTTTTGGAGAAACCAAGTCTTGTTAGATAGCTGTCCATTCTGGCGTACCAAGCCCTTGGAGCTTGCTTGAGTCCATATAGATCTTTCTTCAATCTGCAAATGTGAGTGTCTCTGGAATGTACTTCGAATCCTTGAGGTTGTTCAATATACACTTATTCTTCAATAGCTCCATTGAGGAAGGTTGTCTTTACATTCATCTGGTGTAGATTCCATCCCATGGAAGTGGCAAGAGATATGATAGCTCTGATGGAGGTATACCTAGCCACCGGAGCAAAGTTTTTGTCATAATCTTCTCCCTTCTTCTAGGAGAATCCTCTGGCCACGAATCTTTCCTTGTATTTATCCACACTTCCGTCTACTGAATGTTTGATCTTGTATACCCATTTTGAGGTTACCACTGATTTTTCTTTAGGTCTAGGTACAATTTTCCATACTTCATTTTTCATAAGGGATTGGTGTTCTTCCGCCATATCTTCTTTCCATTGTCCCTTTTGGACTGCTTCTTCAAATGTGGTAGGTTCTTCATCTAGAAGCTTTGTCATGTATGCTGCATAACTTGAGAATATTTTCGGTCTTTTACTCTTCCTAGATGTTCCTTCTGGAACCTTGATTCTTTCTATGTCTTGTAATGTAGCTTCAAGCCAAGCTGGTCATTTCTTGGTCTTTGGTATGATATATGAATCAATGTTCTCACATGGCTCCATAGGATAATCAGGTTGATCATTTTCGTTATTTTCGTTTTCTGTGTTTTCTTCATTAGTTTCTTCAGGTTCTTCTTCTTCTATAATTTCTTCGATGGATTTTCTGAAGGCCATCCTTTCATTGAACGTTACGTCTCTGCTAACTTCTATCTTTTGTTGTTCTGGAATATATATTCTATAGTCTTTGGATGAATCACTATATCCCACGAATATCCCCTTCTTTCCTGAGGGTTCTAGTTTATTCCTTTTATCTTTGGGAATATGAGAGTAAAATGGACATCCAAATATTCTTAGGTTTTCCACGTTAGGTTTCTTACCTGAGAAGGCTTCTTCTGGTGTCATGTCCTTCAATATACGATGAGGGCTTCTGTTATGTACATATATTTCCATCATTGTTGCTTCTCCCCATAGAAACATGGATAGACCTTGATCGTTCAATAAGGCTTTTACCATTTCTTCAATAGATCTGTTCTTTCTTTCTGCCACACTGTTTTGTTGAGGATTATGAGGAACAGACAGCTCCCTCCTAATCCCTACTAATTTGCAGAATGCAACAAACTCCTTCGAGGTGTATTCTCCTCGATTATCTGTTCTTAATGTCCTGATCTTCTTGTTCGTGAGGTTTTCAATTTCTTCCTTGAATTCTTGGAACTTGTTGAATACTTCGTCTTTTGATTTCAGTAGGTATAGCCACATCTTTCCTGAATAGTCATCTATGAAGATTATGTAGTAAAGAGATCCTCCTAGAGATCTAACTGGCATTGGACCATAAACATCTGAGTGTATTAGATCTAGGATTTCCTTGGATCTATTGTTGCTTCTTGGGAATGGTTTCTTGATATTCTTCCCAAGAGCACATCCCTTGTAGATTCCTTCATGTGTAGATTTCAATTATGGTATTCCTTCAACCATTTTTCTGAGAAAAGGTAATGCTTGATAATTGATATGAGCTTACCTTATATGCCAAAGCTCATTAGGGTTAACTTCATCATGTACTAGAGCTTCTTCATTTTGTTCTAGTAGTCTATACAAATTTCCTTCACGACTTTCAATAACCCTATCATCCTCTATGTTGGAATTCTTATGCCATGATAACGCATTTCCATCCATGAAGGATATTCTATTTCCTTTGTCTTATAAACATGATATCGATACAAGATTCTTTTCTAAACCAGGTACATATAAAACATTGCTTAAGTGAACATGATTACCTGATTTCAACTTGACGGAGGCTTGTCCAAATCCTTCGACGAGGTAAGTGCTTTTGTCTCCAAGCTCCACTTTGTACGATGTCTTTCTCTCATTTAGATTTGAGATTCTGGCTTGATCTCCCGTCATGTGCCTGGAAGCTCCACTATTGATTATCCACATGTCATCTTCAATCATCCCAGTAAGTGTTGAGCAGTGTAAAAGACTGATTGTTTCACACATGTATTCGGTTGACTGGTAATTGGTCATGCCTTGATCCCAAACTTCAAATTCATCATTTCTGTCTTCTGAGAGAGCCAAGAGGTGCGCTGAGTTAGGGAGCATATGAATATCTTCTTCTTGAGCGAGATGCTCCATCACAAGGTGTCGGATCGAATATTTAGGGTTTTTTCAACTGCTTCTGCTAGTAACCCTAGCTGCAGTGTTTTGGAAGTTGCTCCTGCTAGTAACCCTAGCGGAAATTCCTCAGCGAGCTCAATATCCTAGCAGCTATGTTTCCTTCCATCGTTTTAGGCTGAATGAAGGGGGTGTGGGCCCATAACCTGTTAGAATATAGAAGATTTTTCTTGTTTTACCATTGATGATACCCTCGTCACCCAACCATAGGCCGAAGCCACCCTCTGAGCACCTTGACCTTGACAGAGAAGAGAATCCTAGTAGCAATACAATAGCCAAGAGAGGATAATGCACCAAGCAAGAATAGAAACCAGGCTAATCAGATAATCCCACCCAGAGGCTAGCGCACACCTTCCTAGAGACTTGCGCACAAGATACTACTGCACTTGCGCAGACCCAGTTCTCTCTACAATTGCTAAGATGTGAATAATGAAAACTAGCGCACTGTATTTATAGTAGTCTAGACAGTTTTACTGGGGCCGAATTCTCCTTCTGGGTACTAATAAATTCATTTTAAATATATTTCTGCAGCCGACAACTTGTCTAGGGTTTCCTTCATTTCTTTGCTTCTTTCCAGAATATTCTAATCTCGTCATAGGTCACAATAGAGGTTCATACCTCCCGAAGGTACCATAATATTAACAACTATCCCATCCTTCCCTGCCAGTCTAAACTGATCAACCCTTTTACATTAAAATTACATGAATAAATAGGAGATATCACCCCTCAATCTTAGGAGGTCGAATTCAACCACCTCGGCCAAAAATAGAAATAAATCCCTGAAAATCCTGAACTATCCGCCATGAAAGACAAGTTGAACTACTGAAAAAAAGGGATCAACTCAGACATTTGTTTATCCTCAACGGTGACAATTGTGTAACAATTGAAACAGGTTATTGTATATGAGCATGTTTTCGATAAAAAATAATTTCATTTTTTCCAAATTCATCTCCATCTCGCCGAAACAACTCCTGCAAAATCATGACTAAAACAGGAGAAAACAGAAGCCTGAAAAATGGGGTTCAAGTATGGCTTCGATTATCCCTTCTCATGGAACCTGTGTAAATTCAGGGAGAGGTTTGTGTTCTTCATCTCGTTCTAAACAAAACCCTCTCTCAATTTCTAAAAATTCATCTCTGTTTTCTCAAAATCACCTTCGGAAACAGACTGGTCAATCTGGTAAAAAAGGTGGTTTTGTGAATTTGGGGGAGGGCGATTTTGTAGGAGAAGGTGGTTTGCCTGGACCCCCTGAGGTGGTAAGTGGTACTGGGAGGGGGGGTCCGATTTCACCATGGGGTGACAAGTGTCCCTCCCAATACCACTTGCTCATACCCCT
>ML779072.1:1320601-1331220 GCA_009831015.1 Picea engelmannii | reverse complement strand
CTAAAACTTTGTATTAAAAAACATTTAAAATAAATTCAAATACAAAAAATATTAAATTTCAAAAAACAAATATATATATATATATATATATATATAATTCAATTTTATTTTTTAAAATTTTGTACTAAATTTTTTTATTTGTTTTTTTATATATATTTTAATTTTAATTTTTTTTTACCTTCTAATTTTTTTTCCATAAATTTGTTTTTATTGTTTTTTTATGTTTTCTATTTTATTTTATGTTTAATTATTTTTTTTAATATATAAATTTGTTTATTTTTTAATTTCAAGTAATTTTTTCCTTAGTTTATATATATATATATATATATATATATATATATATATGAATATTTAAAATTTTGGAAATTTTGAAAATAGAAGAAAAAATAAGTATTTAAAAAATATTGTGGATACATTATGGATAAAAATATTTAAAATATCAAAAAACAACCTAAAAAACAAAATAATACAAAGCTCAATCAAATACTTATTAAATCTGGAATCTCACTACATCAACTCCATCCTGATTAGTACCATTACAGATTTGAACTTTTTCTTAAATTTTATCTTACCACGTTTGTGTGTTGGTATTTCTTCCAATCATTCTGGTGACATTGGCTTTAGTTTATGAAATAACAAGATGTAAAACACTAAATTTGCATTGGAAAAATGTTGCTACAAGAGATCTATATAACTAGTTGCTAACCTTTGTTTCTGCCTATGAATGCTTATTAACTCACCCAATTACATCAACATTGCCCTGGTTAGTACTATTATAGCTTTGAACATTTTCTAATATTTATGCTAAGATTGTAGGTTTAGGTTATGAAATAACACACTATAAAAAGATAAATTTGCATAGTAAAAACATTGCTGCAAGATATCTATAAATTTAAAATGGAAATTATGCAACCTGAGAATTTTGATTTTCAACTTTGACCCTACAAATACTTCAGCTCTCATTTTGTTAACAACCTCTACAAAGATTAATGATCTAGCAGGTACGGTTCATTCTTTCAAGTAACTCTGCTAGACTCGTTCTTGCACTGTAATTTAAAAATGTATATTTCACTCTTCCTTTCAAAGTAAGTCCCAAGATTAAAAGAAATATAAATTCAAAGACTGTGAGACAAGGTTTCGCCTCCTGAAATCTAAAGGGTTTCTGTAATATCCTCCGGTAGAGCCCCAGTTGTAATTATGAATTGTAATTACGTTTATAGGCTAGTGATCCAAGTGTATATTAGATTGTGGGCTTATGTGTTTATTAGGCCGGAGAGCCTATGTGTTAAAGGCCAAGAGCCTGTTTTTGTATATGTAATTATGCATAACATTAATAAAGATTAAACATCGCTGCGTGCAGACCGACCACGAAGAAAGAGTGATGGGGGACTAAGCTTCCACAAGGTGGGTAAGGGAAAGGGGGATAAAAGGTTGGAAAGTGGGGCTAAGCTTAGGGGCTTAAGTCCTTGAGAATAATAATTTATTATTATTCCAAAGATGTGTGAAAGACATGTTTTTACCCTAAGTCATGGGAGAGGCAACGCATGCAACTCCAACGTGTGCAAAAGGGAACGAATGTAGCTCCAGGAATACAAGTGTCGACCTGGGCGCATGCAGTTAAAGATGAAGAGTTAGCTCGTGTTGGGGGTTCGTCCTCCATTCTTGTGTCCATTGTTTGAACCGTGTTTCCTCTGCGTCTGATCTCTGCATACCTCACACAGCTCTGAAACCCGAAACCATGAGGCCAACCTGTGATGTTTTCCTGAGAAGCCGACACATCCTCCGTCTGAACCGTTAGAGTGTGCATTCGACCTCTGCCTTGATTCCTTGTCACGCACCCTAAAAACCAGTGGAAAACCCATGGACTGAGCCGTGTCTCATGTGTGTCCTGTGAACTGAACTTATCCTCCCTTACAGAGTCGATTATGTACCTGAACCGTTCTTGGGTTGATGCCTTCTGTTTTCTTAAGTGGTGTTGACTAGTTACCATTGTTGTCACCCGTACCTTGCTGGAAATAAGTCGAAAGTGGCTGAAGAATCAGGTTGTTGGGCCCGTGGTTGAACAGGCAGGTTGTCGGGCCTCTAAGAAGCTCTCTCCAGGTGAGAGAGTCTGTTGTGAAGTGGTTTTCTTCCAGAGAGAGTCTAGCACCAGTTACGGAGCTCTGAGAATTCTTGATCCGGCCTATTGCCGAGACCCAGAGAGGGAGGTGAAGCAACCAATGGACTATGCTTATAAAAGTGTATACTCCTAGGTGGAATAGGCAAGTGAGGAATGAGATTCCATGAGTAGTGGGCGTAAGAAGGGTCCTAGAGAGAATCCTTCTGGTTACACTGTGCAGTTTTCTTGTAACTTTAGCCTAGTCTAGGATTCCCTTGCCTTGGGTGGAGCTTAGTCCCAGCTCGGGGGTGACCCACTACTGAGCATGATGAGAAATGTGGTCTAAGGCTAGGAGGTTCGTGGAAGGTCTCCACATAGTTGGTGGAGTTACTACATTTTCAAAGATAAGTACCATTATGTGTTTAATTTCAATTAAAATGCATGTCTATGATGCTTGTAATATTAACATGTGTTCCGTTGCAATGATATTTATTGTTAATTCTATTTAAGTCAGTATGATGGCAGTAACTCTATGTTAAATGTGTTAATTTGATTTAATATGCATGTTATATATATATATATATATATATATGTATGTATGTGAATGTTCCGCGTAGTAGCGTTGCCCGACAGTGGGGTTGATGGTCGGGGACATTACAATTTATGGTATCAGAGCCATTGTTTCAACAATGAGCCTGGATGGGTCAGATAAGTGGTCTTCGAACCCAAGGTTTCGAGTCGAAATCGTGTTCCGATGGAACCAATTTCGAACCTTAGAATGTTTCTGAGTGCCAAGGGGTTACTTGGTCGTGTTATGAAGCTCAAGAGGAGTAGCGGTAGAATAAAACTGCAGTCAGCGTGGTATTTGACCACAAAGAGAGAGTTCTCAACACTTGAGGTGTTGGAGCCGTAGGATCTGTTCGAAAGGAGAGGAAAAACCTTTACGATCATCAGATTTGGAAAAAGTGCAGAAAGGGTAACTTGGAAGCACTTCGAACTTTCCGACATCAGTGAAACTGAATGCAAAGTTAAGAGAAAGGACGAAACCTGAAGCTTTGAAGTTCGAAGGAGATATACATCGTAGATCGTAGGAAAAGATCTTTATCGTTAGATATGTGTCCATGAAGGTAAAGAAAAGTCAATTAGAAGGATTTCAAGTGTGGAGTGTGACAAACTCCCAAAGTCCCGAAGTATATCGCAACCGTTCATTGCAAAGGACACACGTCAAGAGATCGTGTACTTTGGATGGAAGTACTTCGTGAGGAGGCAAGTGTTGTGAGTTTGAAACTCCCAAAGCCCGAAGTGTCGAAGTCATTCATATTCGTTGATCGTGAAGGAGGACATGCGTCGGTAGATCGTGAACTCTGGGAGAAAGCGCTCCGGGCAAAAGTGAGCGTAGAGGAGTTGAAACTACCGAAGCCTGAAGAGCCGGAGTGGTGAGTCATGATGACATCACCTGGAGGTGACATGGACACATGGGATGTGTGCCACATGTTAGTGGGTTTAGAACCCATGGAATATTGAAATGACATTTGGAATGTGATGAGTTTCACCCATCTGAATGGGCCACGTGTCAGTCACTAATATTCGACCATGTGGAATCCTATATGATTAGGGTTAGTGGGGCCCAAGGTTACGTAACGTAGTTAAAGGTCAGAGGACCCACAGTGGCGTTGATAACGATACATCAAGATCAACAGCTAGGAGACATTGTAGGGACCCAAGTTGCACAGAAGCTAATTCAACAAGGCGGTCCCGCAATCCAAACCATGGTTTCACTGAGGGGTTATGTTTCATCGTCGGAATAATTGCGGGATGAAATGTGGGTTACTCCAAACCACCATTGCATGCCCCCACAATTGAAAAAATGTTAAGTAATGTGATGTAATGACGTCACCAAAGGTGATTGGGAAGGTTCGAAGATTAATAGTTTATATGTATGAATGTGAGATCCTCTGAAGCTCTGAAGTCCCGAAGTCCTGGAACTCAGACACCTGAGGTTCCATAGTGAGTGTCAGCCGTCAGATGTTGAGTATACGTGGATGGTTGATCCACCCTACTGTGCGAGTTCGGTAACCTGGAACTCCGAGTGATTGTTGTGTTGTGCTTTGAAACTTTTCGAGGCTGAAGGCCCCAATAAGCAGTTATTGATCAAGCGCTTGGTAACGACCCATGGTCGCGTGGGTTGGGGGGCTGAGAGAAAGGGGCTAGTGCCCGAAAAATTCGCAGAGCATAGCCTTGAAAGAAAGTGAAATTTGAATGTTTTATGTAATCAAATTGGTTTATGAATGTTGTGGGATTTGTTAAGGAATGATGGCCTAACAAATTCCAATTGTCTACACGTTGTGTTTGCAGAAGTTCAACGAGTGCCAGAATCGAATAGAGTTTCCACTAATTGAAAAGAAATGGAAGAGGCACAGACTGATTCTAGTTCAGAGAATGAAGCAAAAGGAATGGCTGTCCATCTGGGAGTTGAAGGATCGAACTCTAATGGACATGGAGAAGAGATAGCTAAGGCAGGGAATATGATGAAAATCATTGATCGATTGCAGAAAGATGCCTAGAATAACCGAAAAGATAACATAAAGCTCATGAAAGCTAAGGAACAACAAGGTGAATTCAAGCTAAAGTTGATGCAAAGTCTAGAAAGAATCGAAAAGAAGTTGGATAAGGAGAGTGACTTAAGAAAAATAGGGAGTCACAAGACCCCTAAGAAGAAAAGAATATCAAAAAGCGTTAGTAGGCATCATCGTCACTCCCCGAAACACTCCAATAAGGAGGCACGCAGAAGTTCAAGCCCATCTCCTACCAGAAAACATAGGAGATCTAGAGTGGATGAATTGAAGGGAGAAATGAACAAGATTAAGCCTCCTACGTTTGATGGAGAACATAATAAGGAGGAATATGCTAAGACATGGTTGCTTGGTATGAGGAAATACTTCCAACTACAGAATTATTCCTCTCATGCAGAAGGAAGAATTGTGATGTATCAACTGAAAGGAAAAACATCCATGTGGTGGGATCAACTTGTGTAGGTGAAACACATTAGAGAGAAAGATATCACTTGGAAAGAATTCAAGAGGTATTTCAAGAAGAAATACTTGACTAAAAGATACTACTACAGAAAGATGAAAAAGTTCTTTGAACTCAAGTTGGGCAGCATGACCATTGATGAATACGAACGAAGATTTTTGGAATTGCTGAAGTATGTCTCGTTCATCAAAGATGATTCTGTCAAGATTCAAAAGTATCTGAGTGGACTACCACATTCCATTGGGGAAAAGATTCAGTATGATGACCCTAAGGCTATGGAAGAAACAATAAGAAGAGAGAAATGCATATATGAACAACAAAGAGAAAATCCTACTTTTCAGAAGGCTTGGGATGACCAGAAGAAGTTCAAGAAAGAGTAGAGGTAGAAGGGAAACAAACCTCCCTTTTTCAGAAACAATCCTCAAGGACAACCATCGTTTAGAGAGTTGAGAATGGTTGACGTAAGGGGACAAAGGCTAAGGCAGATGCCCATTCAGTGTTGGGGCTATCAGGGAAACCATAAGTACATAGGTGGTCCCCACAAAAATGGCAAAGTGAGAGTTGTCCATAATGTTCAACAAGCTGAAATAGTGGAGGACATGGGTAGTAGAATACCAAGAATATACGCATCCCTGGACAACAAGAAAGAAGAATATAAGTCGCACATGATTGAAGTGGAAGGTGTGATCAATAACCATCCCTTCACTATTTTAATTGATTCAGGGGCTAGCCATATTTATATAGATCCTAGAGTGGTGGAAAGTTTGCAATTATCAAGAAGCAAACATGAAAATTCTTGGTTAGTGCAGTTGGCTACAGGAACCAAGAGGAAAGTCATTGAGTTAGTTAAGTCATGTCCAGTGGACATGAATGGACTGAGCACAAAGGCTGAATTGAATGTTCTACCTTTGGGTTCCTATGAATTTATAATTGGGATGGATTGGTTGGACCAGCACCACGCCATCCTAGACTTTCGTAACAAGACATTGACTTTCCTGGATGAGGAAGGAAATTAGAAAATAGTCCAAGGAATTCCCAGAGTTGTTGCTATCAGAGAAATCTCAGCAATGTAGCTGAAGAAGTGCTACAGAAAAGGCTGTCAATTATTTGCAGCCCATGTGGAGGAAGCACCTAAGAATAAGGTGTCAAATATTGGAGATCATGCGGTACTAAAAGATTTTGAAGATGTATTTTAGGAGGTACCCAGACTACCCGCAAAGAGAGATATTGACTTCTCCGTAAACTTGATGCCTGGAGTAGCTCCAATGTCAAAAGATCCTTACAGAATGAGTACACTAGAGATGAAAGAGTTGCAATTACAGATTGAAGAGCTTATGAAGAAGGGTTATATATGCCCAAGTGTGTCACCTTGGGGTGCCCCAGTCTTGTTCATGAAGAAGAAGGATGGGACATTGAGATTGTGTATCAATTTCAGACAATTGAACAAAGTAACTGTAAAGAACAAATATCCTCTGTCTAGGATTGATGACCTCTTCGATTAGTTGAAGGATGCGAAGATATTTTCAAAGATAGATCTCGGGTCGGGATATAACTAGGTAAGAATAAAGGATGAAGACATCAGCAAGATCGCCTTTAGAAAAAGGTATGGTCATTATGAGTTCACAGTGGTGTCGTTTGGGCTGTCGAATGCACCCGTTGTTTTTATGTGCCTAATGAATGGTGAATTCAGGGACTATATAGACAAATTTGTCATAGTCTTCCTGGATGACATTATGGTGTATTCCAAGTCGTAGGAATAACATGAAAAACATCTGAGGATGGTGTTACAGGTGCTAAGAGAGCACCAACTATATGCCAAGTTGAGAAAGTTCTCGTTTTATCAGGAGAAGATCTATTACTTGGGGCATATTATTTCTAAGGATGGGATAGTCATGGATCCTGAGAAGCTTAAGGCCATCAGAGAATGGTCAGTGCCAAAGAACATGATGGAAATCATATCCTTTATGGGTCTAGCTGGTTATTATAGAAGGTTTATCATAGGGTTCTCGAGGATAGCTCACCCTATCACTTCCTTGCAAAGGAAGGAGAAGAAGTTTCAGTGGACAGAAGATTGCGAGAGAAGCTTCCATCAATTGAAGCAGTTGTTAACCATTGCTCCAATCCTAAGGATTGCAGACCCGAATGAAGACTTTGTAGTGTTTACATACACATGCAAAGAAGGACTGGGAGGAGTCTTCAGTTAGAATGGGTTTGTAATTTGTTATGAATATCCAGAAAGTTGAAAGAGCACGAAAGGAACTATGCAACTCATGATTTGGAGTTGGAAGCCATAGTACACACTCTAAAGAAATGGAGGCATTACCTCATGGGAAGGAGGTTCAAAATGAGGACATACCATAATGGTCTGAAGTATTTGTTTGATCATCCAACCTTGAATGGTAGGAAGAGTAGGTGGTTGGATTTTCTTCATGAGTATGACTTTTATATCAAGCATATCAAAGGAAAGGAAAACAAAGTGGTTGATGCACTTAGCAGGAGAGTGCATGAATTACATGCTACAACCATTAGCATGTACCGAACTGATATTAAAAGCAGAATTTTGGAGGCTGCAAATGCAGATTTACAGTACACAGAGTTGGTAGCAAAACTACAACAAGGTGAGATGCCACAGAAAGTGGAAAATTATAAATTGGAAACTGACGGAACACTTATGTACAAGAACAAAATTTATGTACTTAATGTCCAGGACTTGAAATTTATGCTTTTGAATGAAATGCATAATGTACCTTATGTTGGGCACCCTGGATATCAGAAAACTATGGAAGCAACCAAGAGCCATTACTTTCGACCGGGTATGAAGAAAGAGATTGCAAAATACATCTCTAGATGTATGGAGTGCCAGAAGGTTAAAGCTGAGCACAGACACCCAACAGGGTTGTTGCAACCTTTACCCATCCCTGAGTGGAAGTGGGAGGTAGTGACAATGGATTTCATCACAGGATTGCCCAGAACAAGAAAGCAACATGATTCAATCATGGTGGTGGTGGACAAGCTTATGAAAGCTGCCCATTTTATTCCATTGAAGACTACTCATAAAGAAACTAATGTTGTTGATATTTTTATGAGTGAAATAGCATGATTGCATGGTATTCCCAAGACAATTGTGTCTGACCGAGACCCGAAATTCACCTCCAAATTTTGGAAAGGGTTATTCAAAGGATTTGGAATGAATCTGAACTTTAGCACAACCAATCATACTGAGTCTGATGGGCAAACAGAGTGGGTGAATCGAGTGATAGAAGACATATTAAGGATGTATATGATGGGAAAACCATCTAAATGGAAAGACTACTTACACTTGGTAGAATTCGCCTACAATAATGGGTATCAAGCATCATTGAAGATGATCCCATTTGAATCACTTTATGGTAGAAAGTGCAATACTCCAGTAATATGGGATAATCCAATTGATAGGGCAGTAGTTGGGCCAGAGTTGATCAAGGAAATGGAAGAGCAAATGATGAAAATTAAGCAGAATTTAAAGGATGCCCAAGATGGGAAGAAAAGTTATGCTGATAAAAATAGAACCCACGGAGAGTTTAAAGTGGGCAATCATGTTTTCCTAAAAGTGAAAGCTAACAGAAGTTCCCTAAAGCTGGGAAACTGTTCCAAGTTGGCAGCCAGATTTTGTGGGCCATTTGAAATCCTAGAAAGGATTGGACCAGTTGCATATATGCTTGCATTACCTGCATCCATGATTGTACATAATGTATTTCATATTTCATTGCTTAAGAAATATATACCTGATGATAATCATGTAATCAATTGGAATGTGATTCAGGTGGAGCAAGAAGGTGTCCTGCAAGTGCATCCTATGCGCATATTGGACTAGAAAAGCAAACAACTCTGGAATCTAGCCATAGGGCTTGTAAGGGTCCAGTGGACCTAGTATGGTCATGAGGATGTGACTTGGGAGCATGAGGATGCTATCCAGGCAGAATAACCACATCTTTTTGAAGATTTTGAAAAACTTGTTGATGTTGTGTAAAGAGTTGCACTGAGCACAGTGAAAAAATAAGGGGAGGGGATTGTAATATCCCCCGGTAGAGCCCCATATGTAATTATGAATTGTAATTATGTTTATAGGATGGTGAGATAAGTGTATATAAGTTGGTGGGATTATGTGTTTATTAGGCCGAAGAGCCTAGGTGTTAAAGGCCAGGAGACTGTTTTTGTATATGTAATTATGCAGAACATTAATAAAGATTAAACATCGCTGCGTGCAAACTGACCATGAAGAAAGAGTGATGGGGGACTAAGCTTCCACAAGGTGGGTAAGGGAAAGGGGGCTAAAAGGTTGGAAAGAGGGGCTAAGCTTAGGGGCTTAAGTCCTTGAGAATAATAATTTATTATTATTCCAAAGATATGTGAAAGACATGTTTTTATCCTAAGTCCTGGGAGAGGCAACACATGCAACTCCAACGTATGCAAAAGGGAACGCATCCAGCTCCAGGAAGACAAGTGATGACCTTGGTGCATGCATTTAAAGCTAAAGGGTCAACTCGTGTTGGGGGTTCATCCTCCATTCTTGCGTCCACTGTCTGAACTGTGTTGCCTCTACGTCTGATCTCTGCATACCTCACGCAGTGCTGAAACCCAAAACCATGAGGCCAACCTGTGATGTTTTCCTGAGAAGCCGACGCATCCTCCATCTGAACTGTTAGATTCTGTGTTTGACCTCTACGTTGATTCTGTATCGCGCACCCTAAAAACCAGTGGCAAACCCATGCACTAAGCCTTGTCTCTTGTGTGTCCTATGAACCCAACTTATCCTCCCTTGCAGAGCCAAGTCCATACCTGAACCATTCTTGGGTTGCTTCCTTCTTTTTTCCTGAGTGGTGTTGACTAGTTACCATTGTTGTCACCTATACCTTGCTAGAATTGAGTCGAAGGTGGTTGAATAACTGGGTTTTCGGGCCCGTGGTTGAAGAGGCAGGTTGTTAGGCTTGCGAGTAGCTCTCTCTAGGTGAGAGAGTCTGTTGGGAAGTGGTTTTCTCCCAGAGAGAGTCCAGCACCAGCTACGAAGCTCTGAGAATTTCTGGCCTGTTGCTGAGACCTAGAGAGGGAGGTGAAGCAACCGATGGATCATGTTTGTGAAGTTGTATACTCCCAGGTGGAACAGACATGTGGGGAATGAGAGTCCGTGAGTAGTGGGAGTAAGAAGGCTCCTGGAGAGAATCCTTCTGGTTGCACTGTGCAATTTTTCTGTAACCTTAGCCTAGTCTAGGATTCGCTTGCCTTAGGTGGAGCTTAGTCCCAGCTCGGGGGTGACCCACTGCTGAGTATGATGAGCAGCGTGGTCTAAGGCTGGGAGGTTCATGTAAGGTCTGCACGTAGTTGGTGGAGTTACTACAGTTTCAAAGAGAAGTATCATTATGTGTTTAATTTCAATTAAAATGCATGTCTGTGATGCTTGTAATATTATCATTTGTTCCGTTGCAATGATATGTATTGTTAATTCTAGTTA
>ML779072.1:1289696-1320551 GCA_009831015.1 Picea engelmannii | reverse complement strand
TGTATGTATGTGAATGTTCTGCGTAGTAGCATTGCCCGATAGTGTGGTTAATGGCCGGGGACATTACAGTTTCACTGTGAAGCATAGAAGAACAATCGGCGGAAGAACAATCGACATAATCATCAATGCTCTTAATGCCATCTTTCATCTAAGTTGTGTGTTAAGCCAACCATCTTCAACTGCAATGGTGTGGATTGCAACTGAGCCTACTCCTTCGATCCACATGCCCCTTGGATTGAGTTGAACTGATTTCAATTTAAGGGAAAGTATGTTACAGAGCAACTGATGATGGTGTTGTTATAAGAAAATAGAGGAGCAAACATGGTTCACAAATTACACATCAATAATATTCATATTACATTACATTTTTGCACAATAACTACACAATTATATAGTTAGGTTCAGATCCAACTTATTCTAAACATAGAGAGAGGGGTTGAGAGAATCTCTCAACAACCTCCAACAAACCCAAACCAATTCTATTGTAAGCATTATTCCAACACCCTCCCATAATGCTTACATTACAAATATTATATCATAATTACAATACTCAAATTTTAACATAGATATTTGTCTTGATATGGTCTCCATCAACACTTCTATCCACTCTGAAATATTCCTGTATACGCTATTTCTTGTCCATATCTTCGACCTTCCCTTTCAATTCATTTAAGATAACAACACTTCTGACCATCATTGACGAATTCGTAGAATTGACACTTCTCAACCTCCTAAAGGATAATCTAGATAATGAATTATCCTATGGATACACTACCATCTGTGGCATTCCCCCGAAGAGAAAATTTCGACAGTTATATAGGACAGTGATCTGATTACTAGATATTTTATGTAGTCAGTCATACAACTGGCCTTATTTAAATACATCTACAACAATATACACAAGGATAACCAGTAACTGACGATCTTGAAGCACCGAAGTACAACAAGAATCTCCAGCTTTCAATAGACTTGTAAACATACTTAACTAGTGAACATATTCTTACATGGTACTGAAATACGTCAAGAACTACTAGCTTAAGATATGTTAATCTGTACTTTGGGCAGTTCTTCATCATCTAATTTTTGCACATCACAAGCTATAAAGCTAATACATACTTTAATACACACTTACATCACACACAATAAATCTTCACATATGTTGCAACTAGTCAAAACACTTGCTTACTGGCTCCAATCTCGCTATCAGAGTCATCACGTGCCTCACACAAAGGGAGCTTCATTGCAATCGTCTGCTCATCATCGTCTTCAGTTAAATTACTATGAAAGAAGCGATCGTGAATCTGATTTAAGTTTATGAGATCAATTGATGAAACGACAATGGGATCAACCTTGGAATGGTATGCCAAAATCGCTGGAAACAATACTTTCATTCGTGCAGACAAATCTGCAGTTGATGGCGGTTATTAAATTCGAGTTGACCCTACTAATCTCATGAAAAAGATACGTTCTGCATTATCACACAAAAAAAACTTAGCAAGTCCATATTGCAAAAAGAAAGGTCATCCAATAGAGTACACTAGCAGCTTCGATGGTTATTCAAAATTCTCTGTTGGCACTCCTACAACACTGTCGCCTCTCTCAGCAGGAAATACACGCAGCAAGACAGACAGTGGTTTCTTCTAGACAACGATCAGCTCCAACATCAAATAATTCAATCCACTCTCCTATGCTAACCTATTTACAGAGGATCGTCAATCACAGCGCTCACATTTTCTTAGCTATCTCATGAGGGATTTAAGCCAGTACATGCTCTGATACCATATAAGAAAATAGAGGAGCAAACATGGTTCACAAATTACACATCAATAATATTCGTATTACATTACATTTCTGCACAATTACTATACAATTATATAGTTAGAATCAGATCCAACTTATTCTAAACATAAAGAGAAGGGTTGAGAGAATCTCTCAACAACCTCCAACAAACTCAATCCAATTCTATTGTAAGCATTAATCCAAAAATTGTTAAGTAAATGCACTGTGATGTCATATACACGCACCATCCACCGTCATTTAAAAATGGCAATTGCAAAACAACATGGACAAATATGGTGATGGCATTTTCATTTGGGTTTGTGAAGCTTTGAAAATATTTGAGATTTTTGTGGGTTTTTAATCACTTGTTTATTCTAGCAAATATAGCCATACATCAAGACCAATTTAGGCATTTAAATTACTGGAGAGTAATAAAAAATCAAACCATTAAATTAAAAAATTGCAAAAATACTTTTTAATATCTATATATATATGACGAAATTTTAACAAACTCAATGAAAGTGGATTCTGAAGGGAAAATCATAGTGACCAATAAAGTATACAAAACTAAAATCCATTATAGCCTCCTTATCTAAGTTACGGGTCAAATTTTTCCAGCTGGATATTTTGTATACTTCAGCTTGAGGTGGACAAGCACTTGTGACTGCGAGTCAATTTCTTTCGGCCTCGACATTTTGTGTGGTAGAGGATCTTCACTGCTGTATATGCTTGCCTGTAAAATTGGTTCCGATCCCACCCGTTATACATCTCATCTATTACTTTAATACGTCACCTAAAATGATGCGCGTTGACCCAACACGCAAAGAGATAGTCTTTGATGCGTTTGATCGTCCGCGTCTACTCCACTTAAAACGCGACGAAACATACAGGGTCCAGTGGAACAATTGGAGAGTGGGCGGATAACCTAGCGATAATATACCTCTGCACTCATTTTTCATCACCATTATCTCCTAAATCTCCGGCGTTTCTCAGACTCCTAACTCATATCCTTTCGCAGTCGACCATCAAATTTCGTATTTTTCGAATTCGCAATGGCTTACTCACCAACTCTATCCTCAATTCCCCCAAGCCAAAGTGAAACTGAAATTGAAGTTGAAAGCAATCGGCCCTCTGCCTCCGCCTCCGCTGCTGCTTATCCCAGCAACAATCATTACTACCAGGTTTTTATAAACCATCGTGGGCCTGATGTCAAGAAAACCTTTGCCAGTTATCTGTACCGTCGCCTTATTTCACATGGATTGAAAGTCTTTCTGGACGAGAAGGAAATGCAAGAGGGAGAAAAGATAACTTCTCAAATTGAAGGTGCTATCAGGAGTGCCTCAGTCCACGTCGCTATTTTCTCTCCACGATATACAGAATCAAAATGGTGTTTGAACGAGCTGGTGCTCATGGTGGAATCGGGTAGTACCATTATTCCCGTATTTTACCGTGTCAAACCTTCCGATCTCAAATGGAGGCAAGGCGAAAATAGCTTGTATGCAAAATCCGACTGTGCTACTATCGAAAAGTGGAGAGCTGTTCTTTTTCATGTTGCAGAAATAAGCGGCTTTGAGCTGGAGGCCTTCAATGAGTGAGAACTCAACCTTTTCCCTTGGTATTGTATTACTTTATGTCTAGATATACGAAGACGTTTGTTTCTCACTAGCTATATTTATGTTCTTGTGGATAACCAGCAACGAGGGGGAGCTGCTGGATAAGGTTTTTCAGCGTGTGTTGAAAGAGGTAGAAAAACCGATCTTTAAAGTCGCCAAATATCCATATGGTGTGGATGAAAAGGTTAAAGATTTTGAAAATACTGTCCTATTGCAGCTGCAGCAGAGTGGGAAACCTGGATTAGTTGGAATTGTTGGGTTGGGTGGAATAGGGAAGACAACCCTTGCAAAAGAACTCTTCAATAGGAAGAATTCAGGTTACAGTAAATCCTGTTTTTTATCAATTGCCAGAGAAAATAGAGATGAGAACTCTTTAATTTTTTTACAGAAAAAACTTTTTCAGAGCTTGACTGGATCAGATCTGGGATCAGGCAATATAGATGAAGCTATAGAGAGACTTAAAAAACATACAGATTTTCAGGCCTTGATAATTTTAGATAATGTAGATAATAGGAATCAGGTAGATGCAGTTTTGGCCTTTCAAACTGTTCTCAGCTCGGATAGCTTAATATTGATCACATCTAGAGATAGAGGTGTTCTCACAAGATCCAGAGTACAGAACTCGTCAATTTATAAGTTATCTGGCCTAAATACACAACATTCTCTAGAGCTCTTCTGTTCACATGCCTTCGACCGCCCCAGTCCACTTCCAGGATTTGAATCTCTTGTAGATAAGTACGTAAAAGCCTGTGATGGACTGCCTTTATCTTTGGAAGTGCTAGGGGCACTTCTTCGTGGAGAAAATGACAAAGATTCATGGAAAACCCATTTGGATAGAATTCAACAAATAGTTCCGAGTGAAATACAAAAGATACTCAAAATTAGTTACGATGGACTTGATCCAGACGAAAAAGAGATATTCCTAGACATTGCCAATTTTTTCATAGGAGAAAAGAAGGAAATGGCAATAAGAATATGGGACGGATCGGGCTGGAAAGGTTGGCTGGCGTTCCAAAATCTTCAGAAGAAATCTCTTGTAGAGGTAGACAGTGAAAATAAGATAAAGATGCATGACCACCTTCGAGATATGGGAAGAACGGAGGCTTCAGGATTGCCGCGTCGTGTTTGGCGTTGGACAGAGAATATTGATGATCTGTTGGAGAAATTTTATGCAAGTGCTCACATAATTCAAACCTTTATGAATTGTTAAATAAAAAGCTCTGTAAATTTTCTAATTCTTGGTAGATGTTCCAGGATGAACAGGTAAGGGGAATTAGGACGGCTCGTGATCATGAGTTACGGTACAAAAGGAGTCCTAATAAACAGCACATTAGAGAGTTGCAACTTCTTGATGTTGAAGATGGTGAATTGGTACCCATTTTGGGGAGTCTGCGCTCACCAAAACTCATATGGCTTCGCTGGCGGAATTGTTCCGACTCGTCTCTACCTTCTCGTGTTCCAAAGGAGAATTTAAGGGTCTTAGAAGTGAATAGCAGCGTTCTGAAAAGATTGTGGCGAGGCACATCCCAGGTAAATAGAGATTTGTTGAGTTAAAGTTTGTATATTCATTCACTATTGATTTAGCAACACGGAATCCCAAATTTGCAGGGTTTTGTAGAAGAGAATTGTCAAAATGTTTCTTATAGTTGAATCCGTCATCATTTTGCAGGCACCTTTGCAGTTGCGAGAGTTGGTTATAACTTCTCCCCTTTCAAAGTTACCAAAGTCCATAGGGCAGCTGAAGCACCTCGAACTGATTATTCTCAGATGTCCATCGGGTAATCTCAAAACTTTGCCCAATGAACTTTGTCATCTGCAGTCGTTGAAACGCTTCGAGTTAACAAACTGCTCAGAAATAAAGTCACTGCCAAATTCCTTCGGGTACTTAACAAACCTGGAGCACATCGATCTGTCTGGGTCCAAAAAATTGGAGAAGCTTCCAGATTCCTTCGGGTATTTAGCAAACCTGGAACATATCGATCTGTCTGGCTCCCAAAAATTGGAGAGGCTTCCAGATTCCTTTGGTTGTCTCCGGTCGTTGAAACGCTTCAAGTTAACAAACTGTTCAGAAATGAAGTCGCTGCCAGATTCCGTGGGGTATTTAACAAAGCTCGAACACATCCATCTGTCTTGCTCCAAAAATTTAGTGGGGCTTCCAGATTCCTTCGGTCATCTGCTGTCGTTGAAACGCTTCGAGTTAACAGACTGCTCCGAAATAAAGTCACTGCCAGATTCCTTGGGGTGTTTAGCCAACCTCGAACACATCGATCTGTCTAGGTCAGAAAATTTGCAGAACCTTCCAAATTCCTTCGGAGATTTAACCAGACTCAAATATCTCGATTTAAGCCGTTGCAATAATTTAACCATCTCCAGCAAAACACTTGGAAATATCAACACGCTTGAATACATAAATCTTTCCTATTGTAAGAAAATTGAGGTATTGCCTCTCCAAGTCGCCCATCAACGGTCCCTGCAAAAATTATATTGCCCTTTCCTGGAAATGGTGCCGTCTCCGTTGTGTGGAAATTTGAAGGAATTGAAGCTCCGTAATGGCAATAATTGCGAGCAATTTAAATGTTTGCCAATTTGCACTGAACTCTTGACTCAATTGACTAAGTTGACAGTCAATGAATGTGTATTCCTTGAAAAGGTTGAAGGAGAAACAGAAATATCAAGATTGAGAGAGTCGAGAGGGGAAAGAACATTAAGCAGTTTGGCCTCTTTCATTGACATGTCCAAGCTTTTGCAGCTCCGACACTTAGAACTGTACAAAACAGAAATATCAGAGGTATCATTTGCTGAAGGTTTTTGCCCCAACCTTCAACATCTCCTCATCAAGTCTTGTAATCATCTCGTGAAGGTTGGAACATTGCCAAATGCACTTATAAAACTGGAATTGACTAGCTGCTTTAAATTGAAGAAAATAGAGGGGCTTTGTGGTCTTGCAAAACTTCAAATGTTGAATATTAAGTGGTGCAGTGAATTGGAAGAGCTGTCCAGTATTGAAACATTGGTATCTTTAGAAGTGATGGATGTAAATAAATGTACGAAGCTGAAGAGGATACACAGGTTGGCCCAGCTGACCAAGCTCCGACGACTGGATATTGTTGAGTGTTCTGAATTAGAAGAGCTTCCAGGTGTTGAACATCTGACGTCACTGAAATGGCTTGATGCATCTGGATCTCGCAAACTGCGGTGGGGTGATGGAGTAGTTGAGCAGCTGGGCCAACGACAGTTGGCATACCTCAGCATATGAAAAGTCAAGTAAGTTTTGAATAACAGATGTATATGTAATAGAAACAAAGCTGAGTCAATGAGGTTAGAAAGCAAATTGTGGAAAATGGGGTCTAATTGTAAATGATGGAAGTGTTAGGTGCAAAATGTATATAACCAAAATGTTGTGTAATGCATTTGCCATATAAAGTGGTGAAAATGTTGTGTAATGCATTTGCCATATAAAGTGGTGAAAGATAAAAATGTATGAAGACATAAATTTAAAAGGAGATAAGAAAACAATTTTATTTGGAACATGTAAAAAAATAAAAGCTTGTTACATACTAGTGGAAATTTTGAAATGTATATCATGGAAATGTTGTGTGCAACATGTGTATCAGGGAACATGGGGCATAAGTAAATGACGATTGGCATGTAGAGCACCATTTATTTTGAAATATATATAAAAAAAAAAGTTTGTTACATATAAAAATTTAAATGCATTTGTCATAAAAACTGGTGAAAGATAAAAATGTATGAAGACATAAATTGAAAAGGAAATAAGTGAACAGTTTTATTTGAAATATGTCAAAAATAAAAGATTGTTACATACTACTGGAAATTTTGAAATATACAAAAAAATTAAAGTCTGTTACATATGAATCGAAATTTCAATGCGTTTGTCATATAGACTCGGATTGGGTTCCTATTGGAAAAAAAAGACTGGGATTGGGACTCCTGCGGACCATTAGAGAAATATGTACAAGAAACAGGACTGTAAAAAGAAGATAGAGGGCAATACCTGCAAAAAAAAAAAATTGAAAGGTATAAGTGTTTGGCTACACATTTCTATTTAAAAAAGTGGAATAACTGGGTTGATAAACAAAGCAGGATGCAATCAATAGACTTATAGTGAGGGTGCATATGAGCCCTTTGGCTATTTTCTTGCGGCTGTCGTTTCATTGATGTCATTGACGACTGTGATTTCAATGATGTCGTCGACGACTATTGGAATCTTAGCAATTGTTTGTTGCCTTTCGTCGACGGCCTGCTTCATTTCCCTTTCAATCCATTCTTCAATGTAGGTTCTCATTGGGGCGACATTGATCTCATTTTGGATTTTTATGTTGAAAATATCGTTTTCTAATTCCTGGAAGTCGATAGAAAGATTACACAGAGCCTGATGAATTTCCTCATTCTGTACTGAATATTTGACTAGCCAGTCGTCGACGTGAGCTTGATCAAATTGAAGGATGTTGTAAAACTTTTTCTGAGACAAGGCCTTAAACATAGCAACCTGTTTATCAAACTCTTTCCTAGTTAAGAGCAATGAATTTGCGATTAAGTCGGGGTCTTGTAAGTCATTGGTTTTTCTGGCTAAGTTTATTCTTGACAACCTTGTGAATAATTTATCTTTCTTCGATATGGCTTGTTCACATGACTGGACAATGAGATGCAAACTCTTTACTTTTTCTTTACAACATGCATTCAATTGACCGATCTGGTTTTGGGATGGAAGATCTTGTTCTCTTCTTTTTGTTTCTGTCATATTGTTAACAATGATGCCAAAAGGAAGGACCATTTTTAAAAAGAAATTGTCTTCATCTTTTAACTCCGCCTGCAAATGTTCAAGCAAACTGTGTGCCCTTGTTCCAAGGGAAGTGATGGTTTGTGCTGTTTTCCACGCCTCGGTAACCAATTCCATTCTTTTCTTGATATTGTTCTCCACATATCCTCTACAGGATGAGAGCAGGGTGGAGGATGCTTTTATGTTGGCTACATGGGTGGCAGGCATGGCTATTCTCAAAGGATTGACAAGCAATGGCATAGAAATCAAAGCCTCTTCCAATTCCTTGATCTAGTCCTTCAATTTGGCATTCTCGGCCTCGATGCCTCCAATGGAATCATGAAGTGCTTCTCCGCTAGTGTTGTGAAGCTGACAGATTTGGAACGACCACATGTTGGTAAGGTCAAGCTCTGAATGAGATTTTCCTTTCTTATTTTTTACATCTTTTTTCTCAATTATCAGTTTTTTGGACTCTCTATAAAAAACAACACTCTGGAACAAGAAAGATTCATCTTCGTCAAAATTTTCGGTAATGGATATTTTCATGGACGGCTATGATGGATGGCGTCTTCAGGCTGATCAAGGTAGTGGAGCATGTTATCCAGATCAGTGTCAAGTTCCATGTTATCACTTTGAATTTTCGGCTCTTCCGCCTGCCCCACCTTTTTTTTTCTCTTTTTCTCTACTGGAAGTTTGTGAGAACTATCAATTTTAGAGTGAGGAAGGTCGTTATCTCCTCCTCAGTTTGAAGAACTCTGAGTTTCTTTGTTGCTATGGTGGGCTGTTGGAGCAATGCTCCGGGATGTCGTATTTTTTGAAGTGTTATTTTTTGATTGAACACTCTTGTCACCAGGGCCTTTCCCCTGTTGCATGTATAATTTAGTGTATCTTTGCACTGTGTCTAGTTCGCCGACATCAAAGGAAGGAGCATTGCCGCCACTGTCTTTGTTTTCGAGCAGGTGTTTTTTGAAAAAACAATTGTCGAGGCCAAATGTTTGTAAATGTAGTCGAAAAATATTATAGGGGTCGAACCCTCTTATGATTTCAACATATTCCAGGTTGGAGATACTAGAATGCGCTGCGAATTCGTCAATTTTGTTGACGTTTTTCAACACAAATTCCCTTACTTTCCAAGGCAGTGGAATGAACTGTTTTTTTTTCTTCTTTTGCAACAGATGCAACTAGTAGTTGTATTGTCGTGCTACTTCTGCAACAAACATTATGTTTGTAATGTGACATGGAAGGAGAGCAGGTTTTTCCGTGGAGCCAAAAATTCTTATTTCAGTGTAATTATCCAAATGTTTGAGTGTCCCCTTCCTGTCCAAAAAACTGGTTTCCTGTTCAGATATGTGGGGAGCATCTTCTCCTATCAACAAAACTTTGAAAATAGATACGAAGCCATTAAAAACCTCATAAAAATAGTGGGAAGCCTTGTGCTTCCACAAGGCCTAGTACCATAACGTTACTGGGTCGAATTCCCAGTTGACATTCTTCGACAGAGACAGTTGTGGAAACCGACAGGAATGCACTATCGCAAAAACTAAGTAGGATGACATATAATTTTTTCTTTCCCTTTTGAAGATTGACAATTGGGAACAAATTTCATGGGAAATTAACTTGCCCCAATAACAAATGGTTGGTTCGTTGACTGTGAAATACAAAATATAAAGAGTCATCCGGGAAACAGTTGTTGTGGACTCCTGTCATGTTATTCTTGTAAATAGCCAGGCAATTTCGCGAAATGGATTTCTAAATGAACTAACCTGTAAGCTTGTAATATCTTCATGAACTAGAAGTGGGTTTTCCAATAAATGAGGCAAGAGGTCTGACCTGTTATTATGCTTTGCTAGGAACTATTTGCAATCTTCTCATTTGAATGTCAATGTTGGCTCCAATAATCTTAGCATCTGATGAAAGACCTGAGGTGACAAAGAAACAGAAGAATGGTCCCATAGTGAAATATTTCTTTTGTCTGAAATAAATTTATCAGTGCACCAAGACACTAGGTCCTTACAGTAAAAAACCTCAAGGACACAGCCTGCACGAGCAATCCCAGAGGTCCAAATTACTTGGTTCTCTGTGGCAAAGGTTGAGTAATAAGAATATGCCCTGGACCACTGGAAGTTCTGGTCCTCGCACCCGAAGATGTTCAATGTATCTCCAAAGAAGAGTTATTGAGATGATGCCATAGGTTTATGAGAACATTGGTTTTCTCTAGATGATGGTTGAAATGAACAGTTAGAGATAATAATATAACTCTCCGCTAAATCTTGGTTAAATGATTATGAATGGGAAATCTCCTCGAGCCTTTTGTTGATTAATGAAAATTTGTAGGGGTGGTGCATGATGAACTGTTATCAGTAAATCTTACTTATTGAATACTTAGAAATGTGAAGGTAGCGGGTACGAAGAAGAGCAATTAAGGATTGGAGGTTTCATGAACGTGCCAAGGCTATGATGTGTGAAGGACATTTCATGATTTTGAAATCAACACTCGGAAGGGATAATATTACCCCCCACAAATCTTGGTTTAATGCGCATTAATAGGAGATCTCCTTGAGCCTTTTGCCCATCAATGTCAATCTATACAGTTCCTCCATGATGAGTTGTTAGAAGTAAATGTCAGTAATTTCATATTTAGAAATAAGATATATATAATTTTTTTTCTTTTCTTTTATTATAGACAAGTGCGAAGGTGACAGAGACAGGGGAGAGTAAGGAAAGAATGGCAAGGTTTGAAAACCAGTCAGATGGGATTGAAAAAAGGTTTACGAGGTTACTGAAGAGAGGCGAGTGTTCCAAGGTCAAATTTTATGTATCAGAATTTTTGACTGCAAAACATGTAAAACAAAAGAGATCATGATGGGGCAGTTCAGCGGTCGGTTTGTATATTTGCGGAATTCCAGGAAAGTGGCTAAGCATGGAATAGAGAAACAGTCAGAAAAACTCGCTCTCAGAAGTGAGGATTGAAGTTTTCATGAACGGACCCACCCAACGACGCTCAAATGACATTATGTGATGTTTGAAATTAGCGCTTGCTACCAAGAATATGATTCACGAGTTTACTTGGTTCTTGGTTATATGCTTTGTTTGTCAATTTGTATATCGTGAAACTCCGAGGCATTTTTTTCGCCAGCGAGGCTGGAAGTCGGACTTTCAATTTGTATAGTGCAGAACTGTGGGTGTTGTTTGTAGGGCATGGAACTATAGAGGAAATGTTTTTCCATTTAATATAGCTTCTATGACACAAATGTGGTATGGCTCATTTTATCACTTTTTCATCCGTAAACAAAGACAATATTGAGCCCACCAACCTTGGAGCCCATGTGTCAATTTGTATATCGCGGAGCTCCGAATGTTGTTTGAAGGTCACGGAAAAATAGAAGTGTAATGTTGATCCAGTCAACGTGCAAGTCCACTTGTCAATTTGTACATGGTGGAAGTATGGGTGCTACTTGTAGAACAAAGAACAATAGAGGGCCAATTTAAAGAAAGGGGAAGCGGTCATTGGAAACGTGTGAATCCGCCAAGCTGTGCAACAAGGCATTTTTGGAAAAAAATGATTAAGAAACTAGGAAGAGAAACTACAGGGAATAAAAGAGTGGGAAAATAGAAACGGGAAGGGAAGTTTTCGTCAGTGTGAATTGGTTTCAAAGAAGCCCCATTGTTGCAAAACCATCATTTTCTACTAATTGTTAGCAAATGCATTGTTGAAGATTAGATTTTATTGCAACTTGTGTAAGTATGTTCTTGATACATTCTTCCATGACTGTAACATATCAACTTAACTGTTAAACTTAATTTTCTACTAATTGCCAGTAAATGCTTTGTTAAACATTAGATTTTATTGGAACGTGTGGGTGTAACTGTGTTCTTGATACATTCTTCCATGACTGTAACATATTAACTTAAGTATTAAACTTCTTGCATTATGGGTTTTTAACATTAAAACTTAATAATTGCATTTCTAGAAACAAGAATGACAATTTTTTCTGCAAGATTGTACATTGGCATTGCTATGCTCTATATGCATTACAAATAGAATTGAATATTGGTTTGAAACTGTATGTAATCCATTTTTTGTTTGCATAAAAGGCTGGTGAATTGACACAGTACATTGTCATATAATTGTTAGATGTTCCATCTTAGAAAAAATAACCTAAGTAAACACAATATCGAAGAACTACGAGAGCACCGAACCATGTCAATGAGAACAAGTGTTAAATCCAAAAAGAAGCAACAATGAAGACCCCAAGGAATTTTTTTTTAATAGAAAATCCATTTAAAAACAAAACAAAAACACTGAGTATTGTACATCTATCCTTAGAAATTGGACCTAATTCTTTGGGCCAAAACATTGAACGTATCCACCACAAACACAGGCACGCAATCCACAGTATGCAGGATCCTTGCAGTTTTCTCCTGGATGAATCATCCTGTGGTGAAATTGATCGTTTTTAGAAGATTCCTATGAGGAAGAAGACGAAAAACGTTGCAAGACAAATGAAATAGCCCTTAACTGAAAACTAGGACACAACTAGAAACTGCCTCTGCATAGTCGAAAAAAAATAGGGACACAGGTTGCACGTGCAATTTCAGAGTCCCAAATTAGTCCATTCTGGGTAGAAGGAGATGACTAGTAGAAAAATTCCTTGCAGCAGTTAGAGTTCTGGACCTGATTCCCGAAGATGTTAATTGTATATCCAGAGAACAGGACAATAGTCCCGCAAGTGAATAATTTTTTGGCTTGAAATATATCTCTGGGAGCATCAACATATCATTTCCTTACACTGAAACTCTTCCACCCAGAATGGACTAATTTGGAACTTTGGAATTCCTTCTTTCACGCTGCAAAGAGGATATTGTGTTCAGCATCGGTTTCTTTTCTGAAACTCCTTTTGGTGTTGTCGGGACCGCCATCAATGAGTCGGGAAGTTTCACCCGTTATGTTGATTTCAATTTGGGCGCAGGAGTGGGAAGAGTCTCTGCATTTCCATCATCCATTGTTGTATCATCACCCATTAGACCATCTTCTTCCAGCTTGAAATCCATGACATCAACCTTTGTTTTAGCCATCAATGCAACTGCACAGGTTCTCTGAGCAGGCAGGGTTGCCTTGGAATTCTTTCGCTTGAAATATATCTCTTGGTGTACCAAGGGACCATCTCTTTTTTTCTCTTGGGTGGAGGGTGATGAGTAGTAAGAATATGCCCTGGAATAGTGGAATCTCTGGCCATTATGCCTGAATGTGTTTACTGTATCTGGATAGAACTGCTGCCACAAGTTAAAAGAGAATTTTTGTTTTCTCAAGACGATGTTTGAAATGAAAATTGTGGAGCGATAATATAACCATCCGCAAATTATGGTTTGATGCGTATCAATGGAATATGTCCTCGAGTGTTTCGCTAGTCAATGACAATCTACGGGGTTCATGTGGAATGTGTTGTTACCATTATAGCTCACTAATTGCATATCTAGAAAAAAGTGAGAAGGTGGCGGTGATGGCAAAGAGAGATTAAGAATTAGAAATTTCTTAAAGGCACCAACCTGCCGGCGCACAAAAATAGATTGCATCATGTTTGAAATGAATACTTGGAAATGATAACAAACTTCTGCGCAAATCTTAGTTTAATTCGTAGTAATGACAAATCTTCTCTGGACTTTCGGACATTAATGACAATCTTAACGGTTCCTGTAGGATGAACTACTAGCATTAAATCTTAATTATTGCATATCTAGAAATAAGTATGAAGGCAGTGGTGATGGAAAATTGTGACGAAGCATTGTACATTTCGTGCACCCGCCAACCCGCGAAACCGATTCCAAGAAATACCCAAGTATGGAAAGCGGTCGCACGGGTTACAAAAGAAAAAGGGTAGAAGATATACCCAAGAGACACGAAGGGCCTATTGTCATATTGCATCTCAGTGACAGATATTAGTCGTCAATTTGTATGTCGCATAATTTCGGCTACTGTTTGTGAGTAGGGGAAAAACGAAAGCACAATGGCGAGAGGGAAATTTGTATATTGCTAAACTTCAGTTTCTGTATATAAAAGCATGAGACATTGGGAAAAAAGGACCAAGCAAATAGAAAGAGAAAGCATATGAGGTGAACGGGGGTTTGTTTGCTAATTTGTAAATTGTGGAAGTCCGGGTGCTAGTTGCATGTGACGAAACAATGGAAACACAATGTTAAACCCGCCTATGCAGGAACCTGCAATTCTAAAAGTTTGTTAAATACGAAACAGCGAAGAGATTGGTCGGGCTGATGATATAAAAGTAACAATGGAAATCTGAAGACACGAATCTGCCAAATCCCAAACCTAGATATTTTCTGAAAAACGAGTAAGTAAAGAAAGGGAAAGTAGAGAGAAAAGAGAAACTCGATTTTTTTTGAAAAACGAGTAATACACACTAAATATGTACTATAAAGTATGAACATGAGATGTTATAGAGCATGTACAGATCCTGCATTCCATACTTAGCCACTTTTTGGATCGCGGGTTCTCGGACTGACAACCTCTAAATTGGGCATCTATTATTATGTGGCCTACAAATAGCATCCAAAATTCCACGAAATAAAAATTGGCCAACGGACCTGCGGGCTAACTCGGTCAACATTGCACTCCTTTTGTTTCATTTCATACAAACAACACTCAGAGTTCCGCGATATACAAATTGACAGATGAATTCCAGGGCTGGCGACCTCAAGAGTGAGATTGTTTATGGATGCTAATCCCTATTAACTATTTAACATTATCTAAAAATATTATTTTCAATACTAAATTATTAATATTAAATATTGATATTGTACAATTTAATTAGACAAGAAGGTTTGCACAATATGAAACGGGGAAGCGGTCGGTCGGTCGGGCTGGTGATATAAAAGTAAGTGAAATCTAAATACGTGAATCCACCAACTTCCTTACCAAGAAATTTTCCTCGGGATGGCGGGCTCAAAATTGGGCCTCTATTGTTCCTTGAGCTACAAATAGTACCCAAGAGTTCTGCGATATACAAATTGACAGGAGGACTTGTGGACTGGCTCACTCAACATTGCATTTCTATTGTTCTATGTCATTCAAATAGCACTCGGAGTTCCGCCATATACAAATTGACAAATGGACTCCAGGGATGGAGGGCTTAAGATTGCGATTATTTACGGATGGTGATCCCTATCAACTATCTAACACTACCTAAAAAAAAATATTTTCAATACTAAAGTATTAATATTAAATATTGATATTGTACAATTTAATTACATAAAATTATAAAAGGATGTGAAATATCTTATTTCAAAGAAAAATTCATGTATTCGGAAACTTGCATTCCAAATTTTTTGTATAATATGAAATGGGAAAGAGGTCGGTCGGACTGCTGATATAAAATGGGTGGAAATATGAACACGTGTATCCGTCAAGTTCAACACCTAGAAAATTTCCCAAGAAACGAGTTGTACATACCAAATATGTACTTTTATAAAGTATGGGCATGAGATTTTATAGAGAATGTACACAAACCTCATTCCATACTTAGCCACTTTTTGGATCGTAGGTTCTCGGGCTGGCGGGCTCAAAATTAGGCCTCTATTGTTCTGTTCCCTACAAATAGCACCCATAGTTCTGCGATATACAAATTGACAAGCGGACTTGCAGATTATTTGAATTTTAAGGGCCTCCTGTTGATGTAATAGCACATTTGGAATTGGGCCAGTTTATATTTGTTTCTTACAATATCAAACAAAGAAGCGGTCGGTTGGGATGGTGATATAAAGTAATTGAAATCTGAAATCGTGAATCCGCCAACTCCCGCAGGTACAAGTTTTCCGAAAAACGAGTAATACATACTAAGTATGTACTCTTATAAGGTATGGACATGTGGTTTTTATAGAGCTTATACGGATCCCGCATTCCACACTTGGCCACTTTTTGGATCACAAGTTCTCGGTCTGGCGGGCTCAAAACTGGGCCTCTATTGCTTTGTATCCTACAAAGAACACCTAGAGTCCCGTGATATGTAAATTGACAGGCGAACTTGCGGAATGCCTCACTCAACATTGCACTTCTATTGTTTTGTGTCTTCCAAACAACATTCGGAGGAAACGAGTAATACATACTAAATATGTACTTCTAAAAACTATGGACATCAGATTTGATAGAGCATGTACGAATCCCTCATTCCATACTTATCCACTATTTGGATCGCAGGTTCTTGGGCTGGCAGGTTCAAAATTGGGCCTCTGGTGTTTCATTCCCTACAAATAGCACCCACATTTCTGCGATATACAAATTGACAAGCGGACTTGTAGGCTATTTGAATTTTAAGGGCCTCATGTTGACGTGATAACACAATTGGACTTGGGCCAATTTATATTCGTTTATTACAATATCAAACGGGGAAGCGGTCGGTTGGGTTGGTGATATAAAAGTAAGTGAAATCTGAAGTCCTGAATCTGCCAACTTGCGCACCTATAAGTTTTCCGAAAACCGAGTAATACATACTAAGTATGTAATCTTATAAAGTATGAACAGGAAATTTTTATAGATCATGTACGGATCTCACATTCCATACTTGGCCACTTTTTGGATCACGGGTTCTCGGGCTGGCGGGCTGAAAATTGGGCCTCTATTGTTTGGCACCTTACAAATAGCACCCACAATTATGCGATATACAAATTGAAAAGCGGACTTGCGGGTTTCCAGGCTCAACATTGCACTTCTATTGTTCAGTGTCCTCCAAACAACACTCAAAGTTCCGCGATATACAAATTGATAGACGGACTCCAGGGCTAGTGGGTTCAATATTTCCATTGTTTACGGATGGTAATCCCTATCAACTATCTAACATGATCTAAAAACATTATTTTCAATATTAAATGATTAATATTAAATATTGATATTGCACAATTTAATTAGACAAGAAAGTTTGTACAATTTGGTCGGGCTAGTAATATAAAAGTAAGTGGAAATCTGAACACGTGCATCCACCAACTTCCACACCTAGAAATTTTACGAGAAACGAGAAATACATAGTAAACATGTACTTTTATAAAGTATGGACATGAGATTTTATAGACCATGGACAAATCCTTCATTCCATACTTAGCCACTTTTTGGATTGCAGGTTCTCAGGCTGGTGGGCTCAAAATTGAGCCTCTATTGTTTCGTGTCCTACAAATAGCACCCAGAGTTCTGCGATATACAAATTGATAAGCGGACTTGCGGGCTCTCTGGCTCAACATTGCACTTCTATTGTCTCGTGTCCTCTAAACAATACTCGAAGTTCCATGACATACAAATTGACAGAAGGACTCCAGGACTGGTAGGATCAAGATTGCGATTGTTTACGGATGGTCATCCTATCTAATATTATCTAAAAACATTATTTTCAAATACTAAATTATTAATATTAAATATTGATATTGTACAATTGAATTATATAAAATTATCAAAGGATGTTAGATCGCTTATTTTTTAAAAAATGAAGGAAACAAACTAAAGTTTTTTAAGATTCTATCACCGCAAGCATAACAACGACCAACAAACAATACATAGTAAACATGTACTTTTATAAAGTATGGACATGAGATTTTATAGAGCATGTACGGATCCTTCATTCCATACTTAGCCACTTTTGGATTGCGGGTTCTCGGACTGGCAGGCTCAAAATTGAGCCTCTATTGTTCCGTTTCCTACAAATAGAACCCTTGGTTCCGCTATATACAAATTGACAGGTGGACTTGCGGGCTTTTTGGCTCAACATTGCATTTCTATTGTCCCGTGTCCTCCAAACAACACTTGAACATCTCCAACATACAAATTGACAGAAGGACTCCAGGACTGGCAGGCTCAAGATTGAGATTGTTTACAGATGGTCATCTTATCTAACATTATCTAAAAACATTATTTTCAAATACTAAATTATTAATATTAAATATTGATATTGTACAATTGAATTACATAAAATTATCAAAGGATGTTAAATCGCTTATTTTTAAAAAAATGAAGGAAACAAAATAAAGTTTTTTAAAATTTTATGATCGGAAGCATAAGAATGACCAATTTGAATTTTAAGGGTCTCTTGTTGATATGATAGCACAATTTCACTTTGCACAGTATATATTCGTTGATTTCAAATTATTTAAGGAGATTAATTTTACCAAGTTCATCGATTAAAAAAAAAATCCTAAAACAATGACGAATTTGAATTTTAAGGGCCTCTTGTTGATATGATAGCACAATTGCACTTCGCACAATATATATTATTTGATTTCAAATTATTACAGGAGATTAATTTTACCAAGTTCATCGATTAAGGAAAAATTCTAAAACAAGCCACATACTACATTTGCATCGCAACGACATAGAAATTATCAGGCGGATTTGCGGGCTAGTTGGCTAAAAAATTCAATTCTAGTTTTATGTTTCCTCCAAACAACAGTCGGAGTTCCCCGATATACAAATTGAAGGATGAATCACACAACCACAAACCAATTAAAATTCAAATAGGATGCAAGCAAGTTCCCACAAGGTTCCATAGAGTAGGACGCATCGACCTTTGCATCAAACAATTTGATATACAAATAAAATACATCACCACATTTGTTTTCTCTTGCATCTGGTATATGTTCCCAGTAGAAAATAACCGAGGCCATGAGATATATGGGGTTTGTTTCCATGCTTCGCATTTTTTGGACCGAACAATCCTATGTGCATGCAATCCCAAGTAGTTGAGTCTGACGAATATTCATCTGGATGTTGAAGAAATATTACAGAGACACATGAGGTATTTTCATTCCCTGCCAAAGTTTGATATATATATATATTTTTCCCCTTCTTTAGATGATATGAAAAATTGCATTGTTCTCATTTAAGGTGAATTTGATGTGTATCCGAAGGTCCTGCAACATGTAGACACTGCTTGCCTTTTTCTGTAGATACGTTTCATATGACAATTATGCCAACTTAGGAAGCACATTTTGTAATAGAGGCTTCCTAACCATAAAATGAATGGTTGTGTTGTCCACTGTTCGGATGGCAGCATTGACGCAATGTATATATATATATGGACATTTTTCACCACATTGTAGACAATCAATCGTATCATCACTTATCAAAGCGGAGGTAGAAGCAAGAGAGTTGCATTTCACACATACAGGTTCAAAGGGGGTCGACTACACATTGGATACAACTAAAACACCTTCAACTTGGGAATGCGAGCATATGAATTAATACATTGAACAATATAATACACAACTGCACCCCCCCCATCCCCTTAAAAAAATAAAAATAAAATAAAATAGGTCGCAGAAATTGGTTTAAGGCTATTTGTATAAGAAAAGTGAGGATGATTTTGTGGATGTATATGCACAACAGTTGTAGAGCTAGCTAGTTTCTTCAGATCCTGTACTGTATCTGCTCGCAAATATGTTACAAACATTTCTTGGATTGTTTGAAAGATCTTTTATCTAACATCCATTTTCTTTGTTATATTTTTGAAGAGCATAAGTGGAATCTTCCCTTTATTCAATTGCTGCTCCATTGAAAAAAACAAATTTGAATACGTATCGAACAATTGTAGCTGCGACATGAAACAATGCAATATTTGTGTAACTTACTCAAGATACATGCACATGCAAAAGCAAAGGACAAAACTGAATATGAAAAGCGGTACCATTGCCTTGTCGCTGTTTGAATCTCCATCCTTTATATGGAGAATGTGTTGCGAGCCAATTTTTCTCGCCAGTGTGATAACTGCGCCAATCGTTCCCATTGGGTAAATATTAGTGCTCTGTGCAACTTGGCTGATAGTCAAGTCTGGGACGAAACGATATTCTAAACAAACAACAGAAATTTTTTCCACAACACTTGTTTCGTTGAGAGAAATAATTCAATCACAATCACCATGGTCATATATTGTTTTGTGCAATATATTCAAATTTGTAATGGATATCCCATTACCCGACAATATCTTTTCTGCATGTTTGTGGACAAGTTGTGGAGGAATAGTCAGTGTCACTGTCATCATGGCCTCTTTGTTTGTCATGTCAGCATGCATAATGGATCTAGTTTTGTTTTCCTTGTCCAAGTAGGTGCTATAGATGACGACCATTATGTCCCTGACGAACACTTGTCCATTTCAGTGGCTGTTCAAGCCCTCTATTGATAATACTTTGGATGTTACAACTCTAGACCCGGTGACAATTTTTGAACAGGAAAACTAAAGTAAATGGTAGTGCGCATTTTTTTTTTGTATTCTTCTTTCACTTCCATAAATCTATAAGTACACACATAGCTTCGATGAACTATGGAGCCCGAGTTTTGCAACCACACCTCTTAGTCTATGGAACATGCGGCACGTTCGACGTCTTGCTTGTACTTGTTGATACTTCTTGCGAACTACAAACCATGTATTACAGATGACATCAACATATTCGACATGCCATATATGAATATATAACCGATGATATTTGTTTTGTAAACATAGTAAGAGAAGAGCATATGTATCTTTACCTTTGGCCTTGCTGGTCTACTGATGTCTGGGATGGCTGACTGCTCATGCCCATGTCACTAGTCCACCTTTTTCTAATGCAAGCATGTGCAGATGAACATGAGGACTAAACAAGCATATGCATTGTATACTATCCATCAGAATGACTAAATAACCATAAAATTGTATGCATCTTATTTTTTTAACTAGAAAAATGTTTACAGTAAACAGGGCGTGAAGGTGGGGCACCACGACTAATCTGTATATCGCGGACCCCCGTAAGCCACGGGAGCAATCTTGAACCTACTAGCCCAACACCCGCAATCGAAAAAGTGGGTAACTATGGAATAAGGTAGAAGCGTGACCATAGATGTGAAACCGTTAGTCCGCCAATCGATGCACCAAGGCATTTTCGGAAAGAACACTAAGCAAATGAATTAGAAAACAAAAGGGATAATAGAAAATGGAAAAAGTAGAAATAGGGAGGGAATAAAGGCCCATTGCTTCCAAGCCATCATTTTCAAGTCTAATATTATATTCCCTCACCTGGTTTGTACATTTAATTTACCATCATGGTTGGTATACCTTTTAGAAGATTGTACCACAGAACCCTCTGCTGTTGCACATAACAATTCATATTCCTGTCCAACCAACTTGTTTTTTCCAAGGTAGAAACGTCGAATATGCAATGGACATGAAGACAAGTTAGTATGAATAGATACATCTAAAAGAAAGAGAAACAAGTCTATTTACTCGCCAAAGAGTCCATTGTCCTCTCCAACCATTTTGTTTCTTTAAATGCAACAATGCAGCGAAAACACAACGGACATGAAGTAGGTTAGTATGCAGGAAGGCATGTAATGAATATAACTTATAATGAATACATACATGTAAAAGAAAGAGAAACATGGCTATTTACCCGCGAAAGAGCCCATCGTCATCTCTAGCCATTCTGTATGTTTAAATGTAGCAATGAAGAGAAAACGCAATGGACATGAAGCAGGTTAGTAAGCAAGAAGGCATGTAATGAAGATAAGTTACCATGTAGGAAGGCACACAACATGTACATATAATAAACTAGGAGAACACATATATAGACAATAAATGAAATACAAAACAATGCAATATGAAATAACAATATAAGCATGAACCTTTCTATATCCTCTTCAACCGATGTTGTCAAGGCTCCGTCGTTTTCTCTAGCTATTCTGTTTGTTTCAATGTGGGAACACACAAAATACATTGAACATGAATGGAAGATGGTATGCACTGGAGAACAAGAAATATGTACATACAATAAAAGGGAGTCAATGAACAGTCTAAAAGATAGGCAAGAACATGAACCTTTGTGCTTCTCCATCCATATTTGTAAATGTGTAATTTTTTTCCCTGCCCAAAATATATTACAAGCCACAAAATATCACGAAATTGCATGGTCATAGCTAAACAATTTCTGGTTTTCTGTGGAAAATTATCCAGATATTCTTCCACCGATGGAAATACATGTTATTTATCCTCTACACAGACTGTTGTGCGCACGATACAAGATTTTGGTTTTCCATGGAAACTACCCAGACATGCTTGTAGACATTGAAATATAATCTTGCTGAATCTTTGTTGTACATATCATATCTCAAGTACAACACAAATTGTATCGTGCACACACCAGTCTGTGTAGAGGACAAAGAACATGTAATGTCATATGGGCACATCTGGCCATACACGGTTTATAAATGTAGCCTACATATGCTTTATCCTAACAAAAAACAACGGATATTGCAATTTCACATGTAATTCTCGAACAATTTTGCATTTAACTATTTTCTTTCATGCCAGTGCTGAAGCACCACCAAAATATCACAACATAACATATATTGACCTTGGTATACAGGGAAAATAACACAACTACATGTTGACTCATCGGTGTAGAGGCTGAACACCGTAAAGCGCTCCAAAAACAACAATAATCCAAAAAAAAAAAAACCATCTCCAACCACTGGCGCTGGACCCCAACCCTGCAAGGCCGAATCAAACAAAAGAAAACAACAGGCACCAAACCAACGAGAAAGCACGAACATGACGAATTGTACCCCTAGGGCCCCAAAGCATAAACCTGATCCAAACAAACACAACCAAAAACCCACGAACCAACGAACTGGCAAGAACCATCGAACCAGTAAAAAACATATGTATCTCCAACGATTATGAAACTGCAGCCAAGGCACAGAAGGAACTGGAAACATACGACAACCATGCCACTACAAATAAGCAAAAATTCTTACCTGCAAAATGAAAACACTGAACAACAAACAAGAAATACAAAATGAAACTATGGCATGGAAACTTACTCTGAAACGATGAAATGCAGAAGCGCGGGTGGAATCGCGAACAAAACAACAACAAGCAACAACCGATGAAGCAACGAAGAAGAAACACTCACCAAACCAGTAAACAATGTATGTAGCCTCAACAATGATGAAATTGCATTGCAAAGGTAGAAGAAGGATGAAGCATACAATGCCTATTCAAATGGCGGTGGACAACAACATTGTACAAAATCACTGTAACATTGTATGGAAAATTTCGAGGAAAATGTACTCCGAGAAGCGTATTTAGATAAACATTTAAGGCTGTCGGGTTGTCTAAGGACCTCGCGGTATGCAAACATTGAAGTTGTCAGGCCTGTTGGAGGACCTCACGTCATGTAAACATTTAAGCTGGCAGGCCTATTGAAGCATCTCGAAAAAAGTGTCAATACATTTCAATACAAATACATGTGGGAAGGACATTATAAACTTTGGAATTCTCAATCACTATAAACGTTGGATATCAAAACATTTCAATATGATTAGTACAAATAAAAACTTAGGGATATATTCAGCTAGCAGAAAATGCTAATACAAACATTCCAACTAATGCTAGCATTAATCCACCTTCAAGCAATACATAGGAAAAATATATTATTCAAAAATACTGTATACGATAAAAAGTTTGGATATGTTGCCATATAAAACATTGGGAATATCGAAGCCAACAATAAGACCTCCAATCTCTTATCCAATCAGATAAGTACATATATGGTACTTTCTTTTTATATAAAACAATATGTTTTTAATTCCCTAGCTCCAACAATAGTTATTATGAAAATATTTTTGGTCAAAGGACAAAGTAATATGTAGTCAACAAATTATCGATCGCTATAGTCCCTCTATGCCTACGACAGGGACTAATAAGAAATACGAGTCATGGTGTTTTTTTTGTGGCAGGGTTAGTCCACATTATTGTACCTACATCTTACGGTGGTATATAACATTTGATATGCTATTGATCGCCTATTAGCTAGGGTTTGACCAAAATAATTTCGAGCATTTCTAAAGATATAACATTACAGTTTTTTTTTTTTTAATTATTTTAAAACATTTTTTTAAATTATGATTAGTTGCACTTCTTATTGCCGCAGCTAGAGCAGAAGGATCTTCAACGTCCTTTAATGAGATGAGTGGACACTTACTTACCATATTCAACAAATGGATTTGTTATTCATCTCCACGCATGCAGTGGATTTCCACATTATTTTATATGAAAAAATTGAGTCATTAATTTCCTTAAGCATGGTAGAAAATGTAACATTGGCGTGAATGGCTAGTTAGATTCTACGATATAATTATTTACACGTAGAACATGTGTGTATGATAAACACGACATAGCATGGAAAGCTCTTGGTGGTAAGGGTAAGGGTAAGGCGTGCTTCCTCTTTCTTTGGGGTGGAGGATTAATGAAATAAATTAGAAAACAAATATCTTAATAAGAAAGGTGTATACTTTTTAAAGTTTTTAAAATGAATAAATATAAATAAAAATGAATGAAAAAATATTTTTTAACATAAATTTAATTTATTATAATTTAAAAAATATAAATATAAATTATACTATAATAATAATATTATAGTAAGATATAATTTAGATTTTTAAATAAATAATTTAATATTAAAATTATAATTTTTTTAATTATTTAAGTATAAAAGTTTAATAAATGTTATCAATCTATTTTAATTTTAATTTATTTCTAATAAATTAAAACAAATTGAAAAATATATTTTTAGAAAAAGATTGTAGTTAATATAACAATACATCAATAACTATATTTTGTAAATATCTACAATTAATTACCAAGGATAAGATCACTCTACACTCTCCTCTCAACTTAATTAATTAAGAAGGATATAAGCACTCTCCTCTCAACTTTTGAGTTAAAAGCCCAATAACTTACACACTAATACTATATCAAATTTTCTTTAACTCCATTTTTCCATTTTCAAGATCAACCACTAAAAAAAACTCATCTTTTCTTAAACCTTTACAATCAAGCTCCATCCCTATTTCAATGCGTTTTCTCTTTTTTAGCATCAAACTCATCATGAACACCTTTCCCTTAAATTAAACAATTAAAAACACCAATTGTCTTTATTCTTTTCCATAAATAAATGAATAAATGTAATAAAAAACAACTTGTCTTTATAGTGGTTAAAAATAGATATGTACCTAATTTTGCACACAATTTAGTTAATATTATATTAAATAATTATTTGTTTTCTCACTTTTCAATCTTGTATTTATTTAATTTTTATTTTGTAAGTGTATATAATTCATTCATTTATATACACCAGTGTAGATATATTATGCATAGAGAAGGATCAAATTTCTTGAAGTGCAAATCTTTCTTCAAGTTTTTAAAATCTAATATAAGTTTTCACGTAAAGGGACTTGATCCCACTTAACACATGATAAATTTGAAGTTAAGATAAATCTATGTTGGTTCTTTGTATGTGTGTGTGTGTGTGTCACATGTCAAGTCCATATTCAACACAAAAGAAATTACACACCTCCCTCATACAAGGCTATACAAAGCACCTATTAACTACCTCTCTCATAACTTGTCTTTCTTTTTGGGCATTTGGGTACTAGTTTTCATTAGGTACATGTTTTATTTTTGGTATTTTGGTTAATGGAGCATTGCCTTCTTTTCCTACTCAAGATCTAGTGAACACATTTAGTTTTTTAGATTTCTATGCTTCATGCTTGGGTGCACTCTGCAATAGATTAACAATTTCCATGTTTCTGATCTTTTCCAGCATAATTTGGCAATCCTCTGAGTGATCATCAACTCCACACATGTTACAATATTTGAGATCAATTATGTAATTTAGTGGATAGTTGTAATGTAACATACCTAACCACCTTTGTAACCACTAGAATGGTGGGCTACTTGGAAATTTTCTCCCTTTCTCCAATTTCCACAATTTTACCATACCATACAACTCTGATACCATATAATTGTTCTTCTCTGTCGTATGATGAAATTATACATGCAATATGATATAGAGTCTCATGCAATTCATGTAAACATGTAGAAATATAAAATGTAGAACTAATATTTAAGCACCCAACAATTAAACTCATATTTACACATCATAAACAACATAAAAGCACATATAATAGACCACTTCCCTTTAACAATGAATTACTCTAACTTGATTAAGATGTGGTATGTTCTTCCCAGACATAGGCAGTATTTCACTAGGTATTTCTGCAAGAGGCCACCCTCGAGTTGGGCCTATGAGTCAACAAGGACAAACATGTTGATTAAGGTTGGTTGTCATTGATGTTGACCCTTGAAGAAAGCCCCATAGCACAAAGGTTTGGGTAATGGATCCAATATTGTTTGATGTAAATATGACTCATTATTGTTTTTTCATGGTTGATAAGAAGTAAATATGGATGAAATCCAAAGTGGTCCCCTTATGGTGAAAACCCTCGCGGGAAGATGCTTTGCGGAGTAAGAGAACGCATGATTAATTATGGAATAATGAGATGAAGGACAATGAATTTGTTAGGGAAACTATCCTAGATGGATAGTCCTTGTCATGCCATTTCCGGTGGTATGTATAAAATCAGATAACTCCTCACGGTTAGATAGTTATGACCATGTGAAGTTGGAGAACCTAGGTTTGGGTAATGGACCCAAGTTTGTTTGATGGATAACAGTATGGTTTTTTCTATATTTGAAGGTAATACTATTATATATGGATAGTACATGTCATTCCATTTCTGGTGGTATGTGTAATGTCACATAACTCCTCATGGTTTGAGAGTTATGGCCTTACGAAGTTGGAGGACCCTCATATGTCATCTAGAAGCCCCGAATGGTCAAAGTAGTCAAAGTGGTTTAAGAGATTTTAAAAGGTAAATAATAAAGTGAAGTGATGAGTGTATTATAATTAAAAGTGAATAAAAAATATATTATTTCAATAATAAATTTAATGGAGAAATTAGAAGTGGGTTAACCCTAAAATAAGGAAAGTGGGCCAAGTGACCTAGAAGATGTTTTTAAGGAAGCTACTTGGAAAGTATAAATAAGAGGCAAGGCTTTCTCTTTTTAATAAAACTTGAGAATATTGAATATCTATAGGTGTCTAAGGTAACCAAGGATATCTAAGCCAAATTTCTAAGGGAAGGTGAAGAAAAGAAGGCCGAAATGCAAGGAAGAATAAATTCTTTTGATGGTGCTTTCTAAGGTATGTTATTTATAGGTCATCTCACCATTTTCGATATAACTTGTTTTCTATAATGATTCAGACCATTAAATTGATATTCCATTGAGAAAACATACCCAAGTATCTGTGGTAAACAATTCAGCTTGTGGGTCATTGTATTTTGGGAGTTACACTCCGTGGAAAATAGGGTTTGTGGCTAGTCCTGAAACTAGTCAAAAACATGTGTTTCGGGTAAAAATGTCATAACTTGTTTATAACAGATCCAAATTAAGTGAGAAAAAATGTGTTGGTTAGGCTACAGTCTGTAGTAGGATTTTTAATAGTTTTCGATCAATTCAACGAATAGTTCATGTGGGGCATGCTCTACAAGGTCTCTCTCTAGAATAAGCCAAAATTCAGCAAGGTATGCCATTTTTTACTATAACTCCTTTTCTGAGAGGTTCCAAGTAGTGAAACCTGGAGGAATTCCATAAAACACATTGACGAAAATTGTATATCAGTTTCATATCTTTATACATTACAGTTTCAAAGTTATGATTATTTCAAGTTAGGGTTGTTGACTAATCCAAAACTAGGCATGTGAGACTAAAGAAAAGTTTGATGAAAATGCTAGTCTCTTGTTGTTAAAGTTAAGGAAGGTTTGCAGGAATATGATCATATACACCAGGTCTATTACATAGCTACAAATCAGATTTGTATGATGAAATTGATGAGGGCTTTTGGTTGAGGTACATGTTGAGTACATGTTTGAGACAAGTAGTTGATGAGTTGGCACATACATGAGGTGTACAGTTGATGATGTTGATACATATTGATGAGTCATAGTTGATGAGTAGTTGACACATGATTGGTACATGCTTGGTACATGGTTGGATGCACTTGTTTATGGTACAGGTTGATTTTAGGTTGTTTGGTACAGGTTGGTGCATGGTTGATGCACTTGTTTATGGTACAGGTTGATTACAGGTTGAGGTACAGGTTGATGCATGGTTGATGCATGGTTCAGATTTATTGGTACAGGTTTACAACGCTATATATCATAGTGATAGTGTGACAGTGGTTCCATCATTCTACTTCTACTTCAGGGTGGTAGGATGGGGCAAGGACAGGTGGTTGTAGCCACCTTATGGTTGTAGCTGGAGAACATAAGGGGTTGTAGCCTCCTTCTGGTTGTATCTAGATAATTGGGAAGTTGGAGCTTCCCTCAAGTTGTAGCCTGAGAAACTAGGGGGTTGGAGCCTCCTTCCAGTTGCAGCTGGAAAACAAAGGAAGTTGGTGCTTCCAATGAATGTAATTCTTCAAGACATATAAGAAAAAACATTCTGTGGTTTTCTCCTGATTTGAGTTTCCACATAAAACACTAGTGTACTGTGTATGTGTGTGATTGTTTATTTCTTACTGCTCATTATTGGATAATAATTCTACATTGATATAACATTTGAAGAAACAATATTATAATTACGCTATTAATGATTCACCCCCCCTCTCAGTAATCCAACAATTGGTATTAGAGCAGGTTCCTTCAGAAATCAATTTAACCACCGAAAGGTAGATCATGGAGAGTACCAACTTGTATAAATATGGAATACCACAGTTTGATGGACAGAAGTATGTTTTTTGGAGTATAAGGATGAAGACATATATACAGGCACATGGATTTCAAGTTTGGCAATCAATTGTAGATGGATGCACAACACCAACAGTTCCACCAACAAATGACAAAGTAGTGAAACTCGGTGAGAATAATTCCAAAGCCAAAAATGGACTTTTGAACGGTCTTAGTGATACGGTATTCACAAAAGTTTCACATTGTAAATCTGCTAAAGAGATTTGGGACAAGCTTCGAAATATTTATGAAGGAGATTCAAAAGTCAAAGAAGTAAAGCTTCAAACTTACAGAGGTTAGTTCGAACAACTAAAAATGAAGGAAGAAGAAGATATCCCAGCCTACTTCTTATGAGTCGATGAAACAATGAATGCAATCATAGGATTGGGAGAAGAAATAAAAGAATCTGTAATTGTTCAAAAGGTACTAAGATCTCTTCCTTTGAGATTCAACCCTAGGATATCAACACTAGAAGAAAGATCGGATCTAAACTCAATAAGAATGGACGAACTGCATGTAATCTTCACAGCATATGAGATGAGAATTGAATAGGAAAATCCAAATGTAAAAGAAGCATCCTTCAAAGAATCCAAAAGATCAAAGAAAAATAAAAAGGAACAAGAAGAATATAGCAGCAGTAGTGATATCTCAGAAGATGATGAAGAAGTGGCCAACTTCGTCAAAAGACTAAACAAGGGAACCAACGATAGGTATAGAGGTAAGCTTCCTTTAATTTGTTTTAATTGTGATGGTATTGGTCATTTTGCTAACAAATGTCCTCATAAGAAAAAGAGAAATGATGAAGGTTACTCAAAAGGAAAACAAACATATAAAGGTAAAAGAACTATAAAGAAAGTTTTCAAGAAAATATTTTTCACCAAAGAAGACATCTTATCATCAGATGAAGATGAAGTCAGTGACAGTGAAACATGGAGAGTTCTATTCATGGAAATAGAAGACTCCGAAGAAGAATATGAAGAAGCATATGAAGAAGAAATTGAAGAGGCAGAAGTTGACTTCCTAGAAGAATTAATGAGTGCCATAGAAGTTATCAGAAGAGAAAAGAAGAAAAAAATGAAACTACAAGAAGAACTAGATAAGAAAAAATACACTCAAGAACTAGAACAAATGATCACGAAATTGATAGTTCAAATAGAAGAAGATAAAAGAATTGAAGAAGCACTCAAAGAACAACTAGAAGGAAATGACATGATTATTGGAAACCTGGAAGTAGAGATTGTCACACTAAGAAAGGATATTCAGAAGAAAAATATGCAGAATAGCTCAAAATTTCTGGATGACATTATCAACAGTAAAAAATCTCATCTTGACAAGTCTAGACTTGGATACAATCATACTGAAAAGGGATCAAGCTCTAAAACAACAGAGCAAGAAAAAAATCCAAAAAACTATGCAGAAACAATCAAACGAGATAAAAGGATATACAAGAAAGATTACAGGGACACTCCTCCACCAACAAGATTCAGATTTCAGAATCAACAACAGATAGACAGGCCCCAAGAAGAAGAAGGATTCATAAGAGCACCTCCTTTTAGAATATCTTCAACTACTAGGTATCAAACTATATTTTTTGGTTTATGTTATGCATGTAATAATTTTGGACATAAATCTGTAAATCGCAAAGCTAACAATAGGAACAATAACTACTTTGAGAGCCATACACAAAGGGGTTATTCAAGAAGACCTAGTGAAACACAGAGAAGAAGTTACAACAGGTTCGAATCTTTGAGCACCGAAGTGAAATGTTACAAATCTAACAATTCTAGACACATGACCAAAAATTGCAGAATGACAGCCCATCCTAAAGAACCTCAACAGAGTCACAAACAAGAACCTCATAAAATGACATGGATAAGAAAGAAAGACCAGTATAGCAATGAAGAATGCACAGTTTCTCTACAAGCTAAACAGAAGAAATGTGGTTGGTATGTTGACAGTGGATGTTCAAAACACATGACAGGTGATAGAGACAAGTTTCTTACATTACGAAAGGAAAGAGATGGATCAGTCTC
>ML779072.1:1261251-1289646 GCA_009831015.1 Picea engelmannii | reverse complement strand
GGGAACAAGAATGAAAAGGCAGAAAATGTTCTACTAGTAGAAGATATGAAACATAATCTTTTAAGTGTGATTCAAATGTGTGACCAAGGTCATAAAGTTACTTTCGATTCACAAAAGTGTGAGATAAGAAAAGAAGGTTCAAGTAAATTGGTTGCTACAGCTACAAGAACTTCAAGCAACATATATGTGTTAAGTGAAATTGGAAATGAAAAGTGTTGTCTAGGAAATAAAGATGAAAGTTGGCTATGGCATAGAAGAATGGGTCACATGCATTTTGATAACCTTTTCAAAGTCAGCAAAAGAGAAGTAGTAAGATAAATGCCCCAGATCATGAAACCAACCAACACTTTATGAAAGCATTGCCAACAAGGAAAGCAAACAAAGACCGGGTTCAAATCAAATGAATATTCAACAACAAAACCACTGGAAATTGTGCATACTGATCTAGTTGGACCAACTACAACAAAATTATTAAAAGGTGAGAGATACTTTATGTTATTAGTTGATGATTATACAAGAATGATTGCAGTTTGCTTTCTCAAGAACAAGTCAGAAGCTTTTGAAAACTTCAAGATCTACAAGAAAATGGTTGAAAATGAGATGGATTCAAGAATCAAATGCTCAATATCGGATAATGGAGGAGAATTTACCTCAAATGAATTTATGGACTACTGCAGCAATCATGGAATAAAAAGGTAATTCTCTATAGCTAGGATACCTCAAGAGGATGGAGTTGTTGAAAGAAATAACATGACAGTACTAGAAATGGCTCGAACAATGATAATGGATTCAAAGTTGACAGATATTTTTTGGACACGGGCAATGCATACAATAGTTCACATTCAAGACAAGGTAATTCTCATAAACAACACTGATAAAACTCCCTACGAGTTATGGAAAGGAAGACTAGCAAATGTGAAGCACTTCAGAGTTTTTGGAAGCAAATGTTACATCAAAAGAGAAGATGGAAGAATGGGAAAGTTTGACTCTCGTTTGGACAAAGGAATACTTGTTAGTTACTCAAGTACAAGGAAAGCATACAAGTGTTTCAATATAAGATTAAACAAAGTTGTGGAAAGCATCAACGTAACAATTGATGAAACAGGTAGACTAGAACAAAGGAAGAAGAAAACAAATCAATGAAACAACTTTTCAAAGAAGAATATGAAAAAGAAGTATAAGAGGAAGATGAAGATGAAGAGAATCTAAAAGAAGAAGAAGAGCAAGTTCAAAAAGTATCCCCAAAGACACCTAGAAAATTAGTACAGAAGAATCATCCTTCAGATCATATTATTGGAAACAAAGATGCAGGAGTTGAGACTAGAAGAAAAATCCGTTCACCAAAACAAACACACCTAGAACTCTTATCTACAATTGAACCAAACTGTTTTGAAGAAGCCAACAATGATTCATTTTGGAATAAGGCCATGGATGACGAATTAGATCAAATAGAGAAAAATGACACTTGGGAATCGGTTCCAAGACCAAAGAATAAGAATGTGATCGGTACAAAATGGGTTTTCAGGAGTAAATTGAATGAAGATGGATAGGTTACAAGTAACAAAGATAGATTGGTATGTAAAGGATATGCACAGATTGAAGGAATCGACTTTGAAGAGACATTTTCCCCAGTTGCCAGAATGGAAGCAATCCATTTGCTTTTATCTTATGCATGTTCCAAAAATGTTAAAGTATATTAGATGGACGTAAAATCATCTTTTCTGAATGGGGAACTTGAAGAAGAAGTCTACATTGAACAACCAGAAGGATTTTAGTTGTCAGAGAACACATACTATGTGTGTAAATTAAAGAAGGCCTTGTATGGTCTAAAACAGGATCCTAGAGCATGGTACTCCATACTAGATAAGTATCTGCAGTAGGCAGGGTTCAGAAAAGGAAGTGTAGACATCAACCTCTACATCAAGGTAAGTCAAGGTAATATTTTATTAATTGAAGTTTATGTTTATGATATTATTTTTGGTAGTGATGATGACAGTTTAAGCTAGAAATTTGCAAAAAACATGCAAAATGAATTTTAAATGTCATTATTTGGAGAACTATCCTTCTTTCTGGGAATTCAAATACATCAAAGCAACCAAGGAATTTTTATTTCTCAAACCAAGTATATCAGAGAAATGCTAAGGAGGTTTGGAATGGAAGATTGCAAACCAATTATCACTCCCATGCAAACCAGTTGTAAGTTGAGCAAAGATGATGATTCAAAGTCTACAGATCAGAGGCAACATAGGTCAGTGATTGGCAGCCTACTATATGTGATAGCATCCAGACCAGATGTAATGCAGACAGTTGGATAGGTAGCAGAATTTGAAGCAACACCAAAGGAATCACATGTATTAGCAGTAACGAGGATCTTCAGATATCTCAAAGGAACACAAGAGTTTGGATTATGGTATCCAAAAGGAAAAGATCTATCACTTATTGCCTACATAGATGCAGATTGGGCAGGTTGTATTGATGACCAACGAAGCACCAGTGGAGAAAATTTCTACTTAGTTGAGTGTTTGGTATCATGGCTAAGCAAGAAACAATCATCAATATCTCTATCTACAGTCGAGGCAGAGTATATTGCAACAACATGTTGTACACAGGTTCTTTGGATGAAACAAACTTTGACAGATATACAGGTTGAGTATGATGAGCCCATTCCAATATATTGTGATAATACAAGTGCCATCAGTATCTCAAAAAACCCGGTGATGCACTCCAAGATGAAGCACATTCCAATCAATTATCACTTTCTATAGGAACAGGTTGCATAAAAGAACATCAAAGTTGAGTATGTGGGCACAAAAGAACAAGTGATAGACATCTTTACAAAACCACTTCCATGGGAAGCCTTTGAATATCTTCGCCAAAGATTTGGAGTTATTTCTACTCCAAAATGAATGTTTTTTGAATGCTTTTTGAATTCTTATCTTATATGTCTTATATGTACACGAGAAAGCACCATAAGAGGACAATTTAGTTAGGGGGAGAAACCCCGGATGGAAAGATACCTTTTCCATTGATGACAAAGGGGGAGAGATTTATCATATGTAGAGGACAGAGGCAGATTTATCAGATGTAGAGGATAGAGGCATGGTTCCAGGGGGAGCATGAGTGATATGATTTCAGTATTTCATCAAAGTGTTTCCATCAATTCCAAAGGGGGAGATTGTTGATTAAGGTTGGTTGTCATTGATGTCAACCCTTGAAGAAATCCCCATATAAAAAAGGTTTAGGTAATGGAGACAATATTGTTTGATGTAAATATGACTCATTATTATTTTTTCATGGTTGATAAGAAGTAAATATGGATGAACTCCAAAGTGGTCCCCTTATGGTGAAAGCCCTCATGGGAAGACGCTTTGCAGAGTAAGAGAACCCATGATTAATTGTGGAATAATGAGATGAAGGATAGTGAATTTGTCAGGGAAACTATCCTAGATGGATAGTTCTTTTCATGCCATTTCTGGTGGTATGTAGAACGTCATATAACTCCTCATGGTTAGAGAGTTATGACCATGTGAAGTTGGAGAACCTAGGTTTGGGTAATGGACCCAAGTTTGTTTGATGGATAACGATATGATTTTTTCTATATTTGAAGGTAATACTACTATAGATGGATAGTACATGTCATTCCATTTCTGGTGGTATGTGGAATGCCACATAACTCCTCACAGTTTGAGAGTTACGACCTTACGAAGTTGGAGGACCCTCATATGTCATCTAGAAGCCCCAAAAGATCAAAGTAGTCAAAGTGGTTTAAGAGTTTTTAAAAGGTAAATAATAAAGTGAAGTGATGAGTATATTATAATTTAAATTGAATACAAAATAAATTATTTCAATAATAAATTTAATGGAGAAATTAGAAGTGGGTTAACCCTAAAATAAGGAAAGTGGGCCAAGTGACCTCAAAGATGTTTTTAAGGAAGCTACTCGGAAAGTATAAATAAGCGACAAGGCTCTCTCTTTTTAATAACACTTGAGAATATCGAATATATATAGGTTTCTGAGGTAACCAAGGATATCTAAGCCGAATTTCTGAGGGAAGGTGAAGAAAAGAAGGCCGAAATGCAAGGAAGGATAAATTCTTTTGATGGTGCTTTCTAAGGTATGTTATTTACAGGTCATCTCACCATTTTCGCTATAGCTTGTTTTCTATAATGATTAAGACCGTTAAATTTATATTCCATTGAGAAAACATACCCAAGTATATGTGATAAAAAATTCATCTTGTATGTCATTGTATTTTGGGAGTTACACTCCGTGGAAAATAGGGTTTGTGGCTAGTCCTGAAACTAGTCAAAAATAGGTGTTTCGGGTAAAAACGTCATAACTTCTTCATAGAAGATCCAAATTTAGTGAGACCAAATGTGTTGGTTAGGGTAAATTCTATAGTATTATGTATAATAGTTTTGTATCAATTCAACATATTTTCTTGCAGGTCCCGCTCTACAAGGTCTCTCTCTAGAATAAGCCATAATTCAACAAGGTATGCAATTTTTTCTATAACTCCTTTTCTGAGAGGTTCCAAGTAGTGACACCTGGAGGAATTGCATAAACACACTGAAGAACATTTCATATCAGTTTTATATCTTTATACATTACAGATTCAAGGTTATGATTATTTCAAGTTAGGGTTGTTGACTAATCCAAAACTAGGCATGTGAGACTAAAGACAAGTTTGATGAAAATGCTAGTCTCTTGTTGTTAAAGTTAAGGAAGGTTTGCAAGAATATGATCATATACACTAGTTATATTACATAGCTACAAATCATATTTGGATGATGAAATTGATGAGAGATTTTGGTTGAGGTACATGTTGAGTACATGTTTGAGACAAGTAGTTGATGAGTTGGCACATACATGAGGTGTATAGTTGATGATGTTGGTACATATTGATGAGTCATAGTTGATGAGTAGTTGACACATGATTGGTACATAATTGGTATATGGTTGGATGCACTTGTTTATGGTACAGTTTGATTACATGTTGTTTGGTACAGGTTGGTGTAGGGTTGATGCACTTGTTTATGGTACAGGTTGATTACAGGTTGAGGTACAGGTTGATGCATGGTTGATGAATGGTTCAAATTTATTGGTACATGTTTACAATGGTATATCTCACAGGGATAGTGTGACAGTGGTTCCATCATTCTACTTCTACTTTAGGGTGGCAGGACGGGGCAAGGAAAGGTGGTTGTAGCCACCTTCCAGTTGTAGCCGGAAAACATAGGGGGTTGTAGCCTCCTTCTGGTTGTAGCCAGAGAATTCGGGAGTTGGAAATTCCCTCAGGTTGTAGCCTAAGAAACTAGGGGGTTGGAGCCTCCTTCCAATTGCAGCTGGAAAACAAAGGAAGTTCGTGGTTCCAATGATTGTAATTCTTTAAGACATATAAGAAAAAACATTTTGTGGTTTTCTCCCAATTTGGGTTTCCACGTAAAACACTGGTGTACTGTGTATGTGTGTGATTGTTTATTTCTTACTTCTCATTATTGGATAATAATTCTACATTGATATAACATTTGATGAAAAATGATTATAATTACGCTATTACTGATTCACCCTCCCCTTCAGTAATCCAACAAAACAAGCACTCTCTCAATCCAATTTCCCACTAATTTCACATCATGTTCACTCACAAAACCATCCCAAATTACCATATCTCTTTCCCCCTTCATTATGCACAACCCAAAGAGAGGATCCTCTTCTCTATAATGTAGTCCCTTAGGCTATCACACTTCTTTCCTGGGATCCAATACATACTATATAGGAAAATATCGATGTTGGCATGTATAGGATTCTTAATGGTAATTTTTCACAACGAAATTTCAATTACAATTGAACCTTTGTTACATGATTCCTTCCATTCCTCTTCCACATCGTACCAATCTAGAATGATGTTAGAATGATTGATGTAATAATTAGAATGGTTAGAATGTTCAAAATACTCATCTTTTCCACTAAGTGCACTACTTAAATATGCATGACTTATTATTGACAAGTGGCACTCAAAAGGGCCACTCTCCCTCTACTTGGGAACTCGTCCCATTAGTTAGAGACTTTGGGACATGACATGAAATAACTATTTATCCTTAAGAATATTTTTTTATATTCTTGGCTAAGCCCCCTTAATCCCCTTCTTGTTTCCCTCTTGTGGAATCATAACCCGTCATCATTTTAGTCCCCCTCATCTCATAACCAGTGATGCATTGTTTTTATTAATAACTTTGATGTACAATATTTACATTGCCATATTGTTCAACTCATAGCCTAAATCACATATTTACATTACATTACTTTTCCAATGATCAAATTCGGTTTGTTACAAGGCCCCTTCTTACTTTTTCACCGTCCTACATCACCATACATGTGTACATATATAAAATTTTTACATCAAAAGTTTAAAATAGCTATGGGTATGCTTCTTGCATTGCATCTTCCATCTCCGATGTCACATTCTCAAGGCTATAACAAGTTCACTATACCTTTACCTTCCCAATGGATTTGTTCTAGAGCACCTTGACTTTCCGGCCTACGATGCATTCTAGCTCTACTTGAAATTCCCCTTCGAGCTTGACCTAAGTCAAAGTCCAATCAATGACATGATTAGGATCATGTACATACTTTTTCAATAAAGATACATGAAATACATTATGCACATGTATGGATGCAGATAATGCAAGAATATATGCAACTAGCCCTATCTTGTCTAGTATCTCAAAGGGTCCATAATATCTAGCTGCCAACTTGATGTAGCTTCCCAAATTTAGTGAAATTTTCTTTGGCTTCACTTTCATAAATACATGTTCTCCCACTTGGAATTCTCTGTCTACTCTTCCCTTGTCTACATATCTTTACTTCATTAAATATTCTACCTTTAAATTGTTTTTGGTTTTTATTATCTATTCTCCCATCTCTTGATAATATTGAATGATATTGAAGTAGATCTTAACATTTCCAATATTTCAGCTTGGTAGTCTTCGATGTCCTTAGCTTTCTGGTTAAAATTTTTGTTATGAACTCGTGAATTAAAATAATAAAATTTTGAGAACATTTTTAGAATAAAAGCTATAGAACATATAAAACAATATTGAAGAGGTTGGACAAACAAACATTGGATCCCTTCAATATTTAATGGCTAAGCTCATAGAGTTTGAAGAAATGATGGTGGGACTCTCCTACTGAATGGAGGAAAAGTTTGGGGAATTCAAGGTTGTCGTCTTTTCTCTAGATCATAGAATGGATGAAATGGAAGCTATCATCCATGATTTTAGAGCTTTGAGGCCTATTCAACGCTCCAACTTACAACTAAGTGAATCCAACGAGACCCTTCCTCACTGATGTAGTTGCTGAGAATGACTCTGGAAATTTTGATAGAGGAATTGCACCAATGGATATCGAGGAAGGGCCTCTCCATATCTCACAGGCCTTAGGAATACAAAACTCTGCTTCAAATATGTCATGAATGTTTTTTTAAATCTCGAGGTGCCTTGAGTAATTTTGTATGGATATTTTTAATTTGGAAAATCATAAGAATATCCCAACAAGAATGCTAAATTATGTAATTATTGTTTCAGTCAGATCAGAAATAGGCATACCACCACCTTACTTGGGCCTGAGTTAGCGATCCAAAGCAAAGGCGATTGAAAGAAAGGCCAATCCCTCGGTTGGTTCAGTTGCTCTCGGTAGGTGTTACGCTGGCCCAGGCCTGATCACTTGGGCCAAGGCTTGCTGATCGTGCTTCACACGCTCAGTTTTAGCTATAGAAACTACTCGACTATATACCTTTTTATGTAAAGTCTTTTTACGTTGTTACTTTGATGCAACTCTTTTAATATATTTCAGTTCAATTTGTGTTAAAAAAAAACTATTGAAGCAACGATTATTAACTTTGTTTGTTGCATAACATCCACTAAACAAATATTAAGGAGAACCTAATATTAATATTAACTTGTGCCAATTTGAGAAAACATCATGTTTCATTATTATGAGTGAGCAGGAATAAAATATTTGAGACAAGGCAATGCGCCCACCATTGGGGTTTGACTCCGAGCCCATGGTTCGAAAGGGTCATAGATCGCATTGCCTAGGATCCTTCGGCATTGTATTTTTCAAATAACTCTTATACACATCGTTACACAACAATTTATTAGTAATAAGTAATGATATATTATTAGAGATTTCAATATATCTTAGGCTTATCATTTAGTTTTAACTTGAATTTAAGTTTTATTATTAGGACATCATTAAATATTTTGAGGAAATTGGAACTTCTAAATTAAGTTTATTTTGTATTAAATATTGAATCTTTAGAAAGTGTTTAGTTTAAGGTATTGTTTAATTGTTTTATGAAATGGTTTTTTTCGTCGACATCCGTTGACATAAATTTATACGAAATCACTATTTTTTGTTGTTTAAAATTTATTTTTGAATGCAGAAATGGATTTATCATGCTGAAAATCTCTTAGGACACTCGATTCATATAGAAATAATTATTCAAATCTATGGATCTAACAATTTTTTACCGGATTTCGAACAAATGTCCCTAAAAAAAATCACCAAAGAAAAGTCTTTCATAAAACGTTTAGACTACAACTTACTTTAATATAGTTATATTTTATGTGTATAATAATCATAGTGTAAGAGTGTTATAATATGATTACTATTATTTGATTTTGATTTTGATTTTGATTGTAAATTCAATGTGTGGGCCATAAAATCTAATACAAATTCAATACCCATGAGATGAAATAACCAAGTCCGTGTGTAAGTCCATAGACAATGTTAGAATGATAACCCATATGATAATTGCAAAGCCAATCCATATTATAAACAAACCAATGAGTAGTATATCAAATAATCACGCAATGAGCTAGGGTTCAACTATGGTCCTCACACTTACAAATAAGCCAATCCATATTATAAACAAACCAATGAGTAGTATATCAAATAATCACGCAATGAGCTAGGGTTCAACTATGGTCCTCACACTTACAAATGATAATGTAGACCTGAGGCCAGACTAGCTTGAAAAGCGAATAACCATTATAATGAATTATAATGAATGTGAAACATGACATTAAAGGACATTGTAACTCAAATCATTTTCATCCTAATCTAATACTATGTTAGTTTTGAGTAAATTATGTTCATCCTAATATTATGTTAGTTAACAAATATTGCAAATAATATAACTTTTAAGTATAGCCATCAATTGTAAGGTAAACTGTTGCAAATAATATAAGTTTCATGGTAATATATCAAATAATAAAACATAGCCATGAGAAGGAAAGTGTAGTGCATCGCATGGGAAAGACACATGAAATATGACATCAAATGTATCTGGAGGGAAAAAAAGTGTTTCACAATGCATGTGAAGGAAAAGAACATGAAATATGCCATGCCATGATTAATTATAATATTTAATGAATAATGAAACATTACAATGAATAATGAAACATGATATTAAAGAACATTGTAACTCAAATCATTTTCATCTTAATATAATATTATGTTAATGTTAGTTTTGACTAAATTATGTTCATCTTAATATTATGTTAGTAAACAAAATATTGCAAATAATATAACTTCTAAGTATAGCCATCAATTATAAGGGAAAACAATCATAAAGGAAAATGTTGCAAATAATATAAGTTTCATGGTAATATATCAAACAATCAAACATAGATACAAAATATTACAAATAATATAACTTCTAAGTATAGCCATCAATTCAAAGGGAAAGTGTTGCAAATAATATAAGTTCTGAGTATAGACATGAGAGGGAATGTGTTGTGCATTGCATGGGAAAGACACATGAAATATGACATCAAGTATTTGGAGAGAAAGAAAGTGTTTCACATTGTATTTGAAGGAAAATTACATGAAATATGACATGCAATAATTAACTATAATATTTAATTAACAATGAAACATTACAATGAATAGTGAAACATGATATCAAAGGATATTGTAATTTAAATAATTTTCATCTTAATTTAATACTATGGTTAGTTTTTAGTAAATGATGTTCATCCTAATATTATGTTAATATTATGTTAGTTAACAATTTTATAAGTATCATGAAATATGACATGCAATAATTAACTATAATATTTAATGAATAATGAAACATTATAATGAATAGTGTAATGAATAATGACACATTATAATGAATAGTGAAACATAACATTAAAGGACAATGTAACTCAAATCATTTTCATCCTAATCTAATACTATGTTAGTTTTGAGTAAATTATGTTCATCCTAATATTATGTTAGTTAACAAAATATTGCAAATAATATAACTTCTAAGTATAGCCATCAATTGTAAGGGAAAGTGTTGCAAATAATATAAGTTTCATGGTAATATATCAAACATAGATACAAAATATTGCAAATAATATAACTTCTAAGTATAGTCATCAATTGTAAGGGAAAGTGTTGCAAATAATATAAGTTCTATGTATAGCCACGAGAGGGAAAGTGTTGTGCATTGCATGGGAAAGACACATGAAATATGACATCAATTGTATTTGGAGGGAAAGAAAGTGTTTCACATTGCATGTGAAGCAAAAGAACATGAAATATGACATGTAATAATTAACTATAATATTTAATGAATAATGAAACATTACAATGAATAGTGAAACATGATATCAAAGGACATTGTAATTCAAATCATTTTCACTCTAATCTAATACTATGTTAGTTTTGAGTAAATTATGTTCATCGTAATATTATGTTAGTTAACAATTTTATAAGTATCATGAAATATGACATGCAATAATTAACTATAATATTTAATGAATAATGAAACATTATAATGAATAGTGAAACATGGCATTAAAGGACATTGTAACTCAAAACATTTTCATCCTAATTTAATATTATGTTAGTTTTGAGTAAATTATGTTCATCCTAATACTATTTTAGTAAACAAATTTATAAGTATGTTATATTTAGAAGGAGATTTTTATGTCAATTTGTTATATATATTTGAAATGAAAATTGAAGACGAAGATTTGTTGAATGGACCATTGATCATTCGATATTTGGTACAAAAGAGGGTAATAGAGAAGTTGTAGCAAGAATATCATGAAAAAATGATATTCTATAAACATGAGATCAACGTGATGATTGCTTGCACAAAACCACTATACCTCCAGGAGAAAATCTATATGAATAAAAAATAATCTACTTTGTCAATTCAAGTTAATTTCTCATCACCTATCGCTGAAAACACAGAAAGGGAAAAATATGATCAAGGAAGAACATCTATGATTAGTTTTGATTCAGATTATTTTTAAAATGAAATCAAAGCAAAGATATTACAATGAAATACACCTAAAATTTGCTAGAAACAGAGAAATACAACAATACATTATTTCTATTAATGAAAGAAATGTACAGAGACTATAAAAATACAGAGTGCAAGACTCACTAGAATGGTGGAAACTTTATCTCTGAGAAAAGATATGACGACTATGCTCATTCACAAGAAGATGATTATAATGAGTCTCTGAAGGCCTTTTTATGATAAACATGAATGCCAAAACCCTAGACATCCAAAAACCTAACCCTAGGAGATGAAGCGCTAAAAGTCTTGTGGGCCCTTTTGGGTTAAGTTAGTATATTAACTTTTCAGGGTTGTAACTTTTGCACACGATCTCCCTTTTAGATGTGTGATAGACCGTTGGAAAGGTATTTTTGATAAATACACATTATGATGTCAAACTCTAACTCTGTCCACATTTTGACTATGGAACGCCAAGAAAACATTGTTTAAAGCCCCAAAATGGCCCAGGAAGTACAAAAATATGTATTGACATGAAAACTTCCAAACTAAGCTAGTTGGAATAGGTGGGAGGCCAAAAATATCCACCTGGATGTTGTGTAGGGATTCAGGACAACCCCGTAAGTATAGAACCCACAATTACAAAGAAATGTCCCCATTACAAAGAAACGTGTTGAACTGAAAATTTTCCAGATGAGCTAGTTGGAATTTGGAATAGGTGGGTGGCCACCAATATCCACCTGGATCAATCCTCTCCTCTTAGGAAGAAATGGTCTCCATTGCGTTGAGTGCCCGGGGAAGAGGGGAAAGTGTTTTTTGAATCTGAATCTTAGTGAGCCGTGTGCCTTGTTGGAAAAGTTGTGTTGCTTGGTCTGTGGAAGGATGTCACAAACCTGTTGTTGGCGAGGTTGAATATATTTCACTAACTTGTTGTCTCTGGGCTTGATGGGGAATTGTGTAGGCACCATTTTAGGTGAATAAACAATATTTTCTTTCTCTTATGCAATCTACTTTTGCTGGATAGAAGGTGTTGAGGTTGTAGTGGCCTCATGTGCATCCTTTGAATAGACTGTGAAGAGGATGAATTTTACAGTATGAGAGATTACCTTGCAACTACGTGTTGGTGGAACATTAGTCGGAACTACCTCTGGTATCCTATAGAAATGACCCCTCAGAGTAATAATGACACAACGAGGTCGAAAATCATAAACAACATGATGTTTCCACATCACATAAATCAAGAGGGAAAACATCACAGAAATCAAGAGGAAAAACATCAAACACTACCTCATCCTTGAAGGGCTAGATGCCATAGGATAGACGACACTACTAGCTGACATGGATATCTCGTCCCTAGTGAAGCCACTTGATGTTGTATGGCTACGGGTGTTGTGTTGTTGACAACACAAATTGTTTGACGACATCAACTAAGTTGAGGTTCTTCTGGTTGCCGCTATAAACAATGAAATGCAATGGGGTCCCCTTCACCCAAATATGTGAATGGAAGAGGTGCTCCCCCTCTTTAGGATCTATTAGTTCTTCTGGTTGAATTTTTGTGGTCGCGATAGTAGAAGTGGGGTCTGCGTCGATGATATGTTTGTTTTCAATATTTTATGGATCAAAGTCAGAATCAAGGTTCGACTCCTTTTCTTTGACCTCGACCACCAATGACTATTTCGAGTGAGATTCATTAGTGTTGTTTCAGGGGGTTTGGTGGAAGTCGCACCACTTCCCATTCTCATTATTCGCCTTTCCTTTTCCTTCTTTTCCTATGTCTTGGAATGGTTTTCGAGGGGTTGTTGGTTAGGGACGTCTTTACCATGCTTTGGTTGTTGAAAATTTGTAGACCGAACTCCCATTTGTTTTGGTTCCTAAATTTCTGCTCGATTTTGACAACATATCGATATGTTGCTCCTAATGATGAGATGTTTAGAAAATCTATTTCGGTTTGAACGTACCTATGCAGAGCCCCATGGTATTTCATAACCATATTCCGCTCGAAGTATTTGATATCCAGCTTGGTGCGCAAGGTATGGAAAGTATTTTTGAACTTCAACACTGTTTGGCTCTTCTCTTGCTGCAGTGTGGTCCATCTCATGTACTTTTCTTCATAGTTATCAACAGGGTAATATTTTTCCTTGACCACATCTACAAAAAAATCCCAAGTGGGCTTGGCCCCATATAATCCAGATTTCTCTGTGGAAATTTTCTCCCAGTAAGTTTTCCACCAATGTTTAACATTGGGGCGATCCTTGAGGAGTGCGAAGGTGATATTTTCCCTGTCTAAAAAATTGTGAACAGAGAAATAACCTTCTAGCAAATTCAAACGTTTTTCTAAGGCATCCACATCTATATGACCTTCAAATACAGGAATATCAAAATTAACTTGTATCTTGAAGGGAGAGGTTCCTCCAAAGTGGTTGCTTGATGAAGATGCTCCTTTTGTTATTGACAGACATTAAAGGATGTGGGAAAAATTCTCCATCATTTCGTCCCTCTATCGCGAGAGAGCTTTCTCAAGCAATAGGTTAACATAATATTTTTCTTTGCCATTTTTCTTTTCTGTCGCCATAGAGGGTTTCTTGGGCATGCAAGAGTGATTATCCTCAATAGAGGCAAACTCAAGACCAAACTTGCTATACTCGGACCTTGTTGGGGACATGCACTAAAAAACGATCAAGAGCAACCTACTCTAATACCACTGATCCAAATTATTTTTAGAACAAGATGAAAGAAGAGATATTACAATGAAATACACATAAAATTTGACAAAAACAAAGAAATATAGAAATACATTATTCCTATTAATGAAAGAAATATACAGACATTGTAAAAATATAGAGTGAAAGACTCGCTAGAGTGGTGGTAGCTTTATCTCCGAGAAGAGATGTGAAAACTACACTCATTCTCAAGAAGATGATTAAAATGAGGCTCTGAAGGATTTTTTATGATAAACATGAATTCAAAAACCCTAGACATCCAAAAACCTAACCGTAGGAGATGAAGCACCAAAAGTCTTGTGGGCCATGTTGGGGTAAGTTAGTACATTAACTTCCTAGGGTTGTAACTTTTGCATACGATCTCCGTTTTAGGCATGTGATAGTCCGTTGGAAAGGTATTTTTGACAACTACACATTATGCCATCAAACTCTAACTCAGTCTATAGTTTGACTATGGAAAGTCAAGAAAAAATTGTTTAGATCCCCAAAATGGCCCAAGAGGTACAAAAAGATGTTCTGACATGAAAACTTTCAAAATAAGCCATTTGGAATAGGTGGGAGGCCAGAAATATACACCTGGATGTAGTGTAGGGATTCAGGAAAACCATGTAAGTGTCAAACCCACAATTAAAAATAAATGTCCCAATTACAAAGAAATGTGTTGAACTGAAAACTGACAATATGATCCAGTTGGAATTTGGAACAGGTGTGTGGCCACCAATATCCAAATGGATCTATCATCCCCCCTTAGGAAGCAATGGTATCCATTGCGTTGAGCTCCCAGGGAAGAGGGGAAAGCATTTTATGAATCTAAATCTTGGTGAGTTGTGTGCTTTGTTGGAGAAGTTGCATTGCTTGGTTCGTGGAAGGTTGTCATGAAACCGTTGCTGGTGAGGTTGAATCTGTTCGACCAACGTGTTGTATTTGGGCTTGATGGGGCATTGTGTAGGAACCATTATAGGTGAAGAAACAATATTTTCTTTCTTTTCTGCAATCTTCTTTTGTTGGATAGAAGGTGTTGAGTTTGTAGTGGCCTCCTATGCATCCTTTAAAGATACTGTGAAGATGATGGATTTTGCAGTATGGGAGATTAACTTGCAACACTATTTTGGTGGAACAATAGTTGGAACTACCTCTGGTATTATGTAGAGATGACCCCCAAAAGTAATAATGACACTACAGGGTGGAGACTCATAAATAGCATGACATTTCCAGATATATGGTTGGCCCAAAAAAACATCACAGGCATCAAGATGGGAAACATCACACACTACCTCATCCTTGAAGGTCTAGATGCCATAGAACAGGTGACACTGCTGGATGACACAGAGATCTCGTCCCTGGTGAATCCACCCGATGTTGTATGGTTGTGGATGTGGTGTTGTTGACAACCCCAACTGTTTGACGACCTTAGCTGAGATGAGGTTCTTCTGGATGCCACTATCAACAATGAAATGCAATGGGGTCCCCTTCACCCACATCTGTTAATGGAAGATATTCTCCCCCTCTTCAAGATATACTGGTTCTTCTAGTTGAATTGTTGTGGTCGCGAAAGTACCAGTGGGGTTTGCATAAATGATATGTCTGTTTTCAATATTTTCTAGAACAGATTCTGAATCAGGGTTCAACTCCTTGTCTTTGACCTCAACCACCAATGACGTTTTTGAGAAACATTAATCGATGTTGTGCTAGGATATTTTGTGAAAGTCGCACCACTTCCCAGTGTAATTCTTCATGTTTCCTTTACCCTTCTTTTCCTGTGTCTTGGACTAATTTTTTGGAGGATGTGTGTCAGGGACATATTTACCATGCTTTGGTTGTTGCATATTTGCAGACCCAAACTCCCATGTTTTCTAGTTCCTAAATTTATGCTCAATTTTGATAGCATATAGATATGTCTCTCCCAATGATGTGATGTTTAGGAAATCCATTTCGGTTTGGATGTACATATGAATATCCCCACAATATTTCATAACTAGATGCCACTCAAAGTCTTTGATACCTAACATGGTGTGCAAGGTATGGAAAGTATTTGTGAACTCCAATAGTGTTTGTCTCTTCTCTTGTCACAGTGTGGTTCACCTCATGTACTGGTCTTCATAGTTATCAACAAGGTAGTATTGTTCCTTGACCGTGTCCACAAAAAAATCCCAAGTGGGATCGACCCCATATACTCCATATTCATCTGTGGAACTTTTCTCCCAGTAAGTTTCCCACCAATTTTTGACATGGGAGAGATCCTTGAGGAGTGTGAAGGTGATCCTTTCCTGTCGAAAAAAATTGTGAACAGAGAAATGAACTTCTAGCATATTCAACCATTTTTCTAAGGAATCCACATCTACCTGACCTTCAAATACAAGTGTTGTCACAAGAGTTAACTCTAGGCTGTAATAGATCCAAGCCTTAGCACATTTTTAATGAGATAATAAATCATTTCTCGGAGCTTGACCTGGATTGCTGCAAGCCAATCCCCGAGGTAACCTAAAACCTGCTTTAGAGTGTGTTTTTGACCTAATACACTCAGAGAGGGCTCTCTCAATAGACAAAGGCTTTTTACTCAAAGAATATTCAATAATCACAGTAAGAAGACCAGATTTCATATAAGACCAGATATTTCAATAAGGTTGGTGGTTGCACAGATTTGAAAAGGCATATTGGGCGATGGAGTCAAGTGAAAACCAAAGAAAAGGGGTAATAGCAGTGATCGTGTTACTTGAGGAAAATGAGGAAAAGTAAGTCTATCTTTCAACAATCGATAATCAAGATATGGTAGCAGAAAAGAAAAGGAAAAGACCATCACAATGAAAACATCTAACAATGATGAATTTTCACTACAACTTTAGAGGAAAAATACTGGAGGCTAATAACTAGGTGCAAAGAACTAATCTTGAGTGAATTCTGACTAGTCATCATTGAAACACAACACATATCAACCGTGTGTAAGGAGCATGCAAAATGAATTCCAAACAAATTTAAACTCAGTTAATAAAAGAAGAGATAGATACTATGAATGTAACAAGACAGAGAACATACTGAATGAATTAATCATGATGAATAACACACATCAAGTGAACACATGTCTCAAACATTCAAAATATCTCAGTTTTCAATAGAATCCCTCTTCAAAAAAGGTTCCCCCTTTAATCTCATCAAAGAGATATACAATATATAAGATTTTAGCATATAACAGATGAGAAAACACCTCAAAACTGACTGAGAAACCAACTGGCAGTTGTTTACTAAAATCTGGGCCCGTTCCTACATTTCTGAGCCATGTCTACAGTGCCATCTTGGGGGGAACTTTTTCCTACCTTCTCAAGCTCTAAATTCGGATATGAAGATACCAATGGAAATATTAGGATCTATATATGTCAATCGACTATTCAAACGTGTAAAAAGGCCTCTCCAAGGTTGAGAAAAGTGATTTTCCCAACAGACAATTTTTTTTGGAAAAACCTGCGATTTTCATGGCTAACATGCCGAAAACAGGGGTATCTTAACCACCGAAAGTCCTGGATTTCAACAGTTAACAATGCGATTTCAGAGTGTCGTAAGCCACTGAAAGTTCTGAAACCCCGATTTTGGCTTTTGGGTTTCGGGGAAATGAAGCAATGGTCAAAATCTTATGTCGGCCAAACCCCCGAATGTCGAAAACCCGAAATGGTGACATGGCATTTATGAAAAACCTTATTATAGCAATTTTATTGTCGTTTATTTCATTCTTTTAGTACCTCCTCGTGACTTGATTTCTGGGTAAAAACACATCTACAATTTCGACAACTAAGGGCATATGAAACCTGATATTTAAGCTACCGAAAGTCTGCACTTTCGATAGCTAAACACTATAAATTTTTTCCTCCTAAGCTACCAAAAGCCAAAATTTCAAAATTTGTTCCAACATGGGCTCCATCTAGGGATGGTGCTTTCCTGCAAAGCGCCAAGAATAGTATACCAAGTGGCTTCATCCATTGGGAGGCCTAAGATCATCTTTGTCAATTGTTGAACCCTGTCACTTTGCTTGAACCTTTCCGAAACAAAAAACTGCTTATGCATTCATTGGGCTATGGAGTCATAATGTCTTAAATTAAAACCATACAGGATGCCAAACTGAACTGGAAACGTACTTAAAACTACTTTTGTACTCTAATACTCAAAGTCAAGATTATTTATATACATGACCTACTCTAACTACTGAAAAAATTCCCACTGAATCAAATGATACAAAAATGTGAGTGAAGCCAATCCAAAAACTGTGTACTTGTTTGAAATCTCCTCACAATTTCTTTGAGCAAGCTGAAAAAGGAAACTGAGAACTTCCATCTGAAATGTTGTTGATCATGAATTTTCAAACTTTTCCTTGAGTCCTATGACAAAATATCCATGACATAGCATACTCCTCCATTAAATGAATCTAAAAGGTCAGCAAAAGGATCATGAAAAAATGCATGGTCCTGAGGTTTTAAATAAAAAACTTCATCAAAGAATACTGTATGATCCACTTTATTTTTCTCAGGATCATCCTCAAAGAGGATATCCAAACATCCTTCATCTGATACGGCATCTGTTTGAATATCGTCATTCCTCCATGAAATCCCTGTAGCAAATTGTTCTAGAGAAACAATATTATAATCATCAGTGTACTCATCATATTTAGGTTCAGCAGATAACTCAGGAGTGTCATTAGTCAGAAAAATGCTCGAAATATTGACCGTGGATTGCTCAAGCATGGGAAATTCTATTCCTTTCTCTGGCATGATGTCTATCTCAGATTTATACTCCTCCAAATCACAGTCTAAGGCATCCTTGAACAACAAACTTCCTTCAAGACTATAAAATGTGACAACCCTATCCTCTTCATGAAACAAAACAAGGCTTACAAGATGATTTCCTGGCTGGAAATCATCATCATAAATAGGTGCATTAACTTCCTGTAGAGTTTCATCAAACACATGACTGCCATTTTTTAAAAATAGATTTACATTTTTAGAAATGGAAGAAGTATGACTCTCATATCCGGGACTATGTATACACTGCAAATCTATGTAAGCAAGGTATGTAACATGACTATGCAGGAGCAGATCTATTTCTTCTTCAGTCAAAGGAGAAGGTGGTCTTTGTATTTTCTAGATAAAACAACAATTATTTCCTTTCTCTTCTGTAGGTTGGCCGTGACGTTGAATGTATTCTTCTTGAATATGTCCACAAGAGCTATCATATCCAACTTCTTTATGAGCCAACTCTTCCTCATACTGATCATCTTCATCAACTTGAGAAATTTCTTATATTTCTTCCTCCTCTTCAAGAGGATTTGTATGATCTTTTTGTCTTATAAATTATATATTACAACAATCTTCAAGAAGTATTTCAACTAAGTAGATTCTTTTACAATGTTGATGAAAAAGTATGTGAAAATCTTTCAATGAAGGAATACTGGAATGGGGTAAAGCTTTATACCAAAGTCTAGCATCTCTTTCCAACAAAAACATAAACAAATTCATGAGGAAATCTTCATGATGTATATTTAATTCATCCATGAGCTTGTGGAATTCAAACAAGTGATGAGCGGGATTGTCGTCCACATATTCTCCAAATTTAGGAAGGAAATCTTCCCAAACTTCAATGTTTGAAACAATGTTTGGAAAGCCATAAACATTTGTAAAGTCCAAAGGAACAAACCTTCTAGCAATCCGAGTAGTGAACGAATTCAACATTTTGAGACCAGTGGAGTCACCAATGAATCATGTAGAGTCTTTGAACCAAGGAGTCGCCAGGTGAATGATCACAACCAATTGAATGCCTATCCCTTTTTCACCATCAAGAGATAGATGTAAACTTTGGTTGTATCCCAAGGAAGATCACTTTGTCCTTCATCCCCGACAACGACACCAGAAAATGTTGTCGCAAGAGTTAACTCTAGGCTATAATAGAGCCAAGCCTTAACACATTTTTAATGAGATAATAAATCCTTTCTCAGAGCTTGACCTAGATTGTTGCAAGCCAATCCTCGAGGTAATCTGAAACCTGCTTTAGAGTGTGTTTCTGACCTAATATACTCAGAGATGGCTCTCTCAATAGCCAAAGGATTTTTACTCAAATAATATTCAGTAATCACAGTAAGAAGGCCAGATTTATTGTACGAAAAGATATTTTGATAAGGTTGGTGGTTGCACAGATTTGAAAAGGCCTATTGGGCAATGGAGTCAAGTGAAAACCAAATAAAAGGGGTAATATCAGTGATCGTGTTACTTGAGGGAAATGAGGCAAAGTAAGTCTATCTTTCATCAATCGATAATCAATATATGGTAGCAGAAAATAAAAGGAAAATACCATCACAGTGAAAACATCTAACAAGGATGAATTTTCACTACAACTTTAGAGGAAAAAGACTGGAGGCTAATAACTAGGTGTAGAGGACTAATCTTAAGTGAATTCTGACTTGTCATCATTGAAACACAACACATATCAATTGTGTGTAAGGAGAATGAAAAATGAAGTCCAAACAAATTTTAATTCAGTTGATAAAAGAAGAGATAGACAATATGAATGTAACAAGACAGAGAACATACTGAAGGAATTAACTGTGATGAATCTCACATATCAAGTGGACACATGTCTCCAACATTACACTATTCCAGATCTTCAAAATAACTCAGTTTTCAATAGAATCCCTCTTAAAAAGAGGTTCCCCCTTTAGTCTCATCAAAGAGATATAAAATATATAAGCCTTTAGCATATAACAGATGAGAAACTACCTCAAGACTGAGTGAGAAACCAACTCGCAGTTGTTTAATTGCAATCTGGGCACGTTCCTACATTTCTGGGCCATGTCTGCAACACCATCTTGTAGGGAATTTTTTCCTACCTTCCCGAGATCTAAATTAGTATCTGAAGATACCACTAGAAATCTTAGGATCTGTATATGTCAATCGACTATTCAAACGTGTAAAACAACCTCTCCAAGGTTGAGAAAAGTGATATTTCCCACAGATATTTTTTTGGAAAAACATGGGATTTCAGTGGCTAACATGCCAAAAAAAGGGGTATCTTAACCACCGAAAGTCCTGGCTTTCGGTAGCTAACAGTGAAATTTCAGAGCGTCGTAAGCCACTAAAAGTCCCGAAACCCCGATTTCGGGTTTTGGGTTTCAGGGAAATGGAGCAATGGTCAAAATATTATGTCGGCCAAACCCTCGATTGCCGAAAACCTGAAATGGTGATGTGGCATTTATGTAAAACCTTATTATGGCGATTTTATTGCCATTTATTTCATTCTTTTAGTACCTCCTCGTGACTTGTTTTCTGGGTAAAAATGCATCTACACTTTCGGCAGCTAAGGGCATATGAAACCTAAGATTTAAGCTACCAAAAGTTTTCACTTTCGGTAGTTAAACACTATAAATTTTTTCCTCCTAAGCTACCAAAAGAAAAAATTTCAAAATTTGTTCCAACAACAAGAATATAAAAATTAACTTGTACCTTGAAGGGAGAGGTTCCTCCAAAATGTCCACTTGATGAAGATGCGCCTGTTGCTATCAACAGGCGTTGAAGGATGTGGGAAATATTCTCCTTCATATCGTCCCTCTGTCACGCGATAGCTTGCTCAAGAAACATGTTAATAGAATATTCTTCTTCACCGTTTTTCTTTTCTACTGCCATAGAGTGTTTCTTGGGCATGCGAGAGCGATTGTCCTCAATAGAGACAAGCTCGAGACCCAATTTTCTATACTTGGACCTCGTCGGGGACATGCACTAAAAATCAATAAAGAGAAGCCTTCTCTAATACCAGTGATCCATATTATTTTTGAAACGAAATTAAAGAAAATATATTACAATAAAATACACATAAAGTTTGTCATAAAAAGAGAAATAAAACAATACACGAATTCTATTAATTAAATAAATGTAGAGAGACTTTAAAAATATAGAGTGCAAGACTCACTAGAATGGTTCCATCTTTATCTCTGAGAAGAGATGTGACATCTATGCTCATTCACAAGAAGATGATTACAATGAGGCTCTGAAGGCCTTTTTATGATAAACATGAATGCCAAAACGCTAGACATCCAAAAACCTAACCCTAGGAGATGAAGCGCCAAAATTCTCATGGGCCCTCTTAGGGTAAGTTAGTAGATTAACTTTTTGGGGTTGTAACGTTTGCATACGATCTCCATTTTAGGCATGTGATAGCTCATTGGAAATGTCTTTTTGATAACTACGCATTATGTCGTCAAAATCTAACTCTGTCTATAGTTTGACTGTAGCAAGCCAAGAAAACATTATTTAGAGCCTCAAAACGACCCAAGAAGTACATAAATATGTACTAACATGAAAAATTTCAAAATAAGCCAGTTGGAATAGGTGGGTGGCCACCAATATCCACCTGGATGTTGTGTAGGGATTTAGGAAATCCTTGTAAGTGTAGAACCCACAATTACAAACAAATTTCCCCATTACAAAGAAACATGTTGAAATAAAAACTATGCAGATGAGCCAATTGGAATTTGAAACAGGTGGGTGACCACCAATATCCACCTGGATCAATCCTTCCCCTTTAGGAAGAAATGGTCTCCATTGTGTTGAGCTCCCGAGGAAGAGGGGAAAGAATTTTCTGAATCTAAATCTTGGTGAGTTGTGTGTGTTGTTGGAGAAGTTGTGTTGTTTGGTGTGTGGAAGGCTATCATGAACCTGTTGTTAGAGGGGTTGAATATGTTCCACCAATCTGTTGTCTCTGGGATTGATGGGGCATTGTGTAGGCACCATTGTAGTTGAATAAACTATATCTTCTTTCTCTTCTACAATTTGCTTCTATTGTGTAGAAGGTGTTGAGGATGCAGTGGTTGTAGTGGCCGCATGTGTTGTTGGAGTTACTTCACACACACCTAGGATTTCTTTTTCCTAAGGGTTTTCATTTTTTATTAGTTATAATTAGTCATTATCTAGTGTCCTATAATTTAGGGGAGAATATTCCACCTGGAGAATATCCTCTTTCAATTGACACTTCAGTTTGACTAGCTAAGTTGAGTTTAGATGTTGCATTGGTTTTGTAACCATGCAACATTGGGATCATAACCATGATAATTCAACCTTGCCTTGGTATCATCACCAGAGTGGCACATTATCCTTGATTCCTTGAGTTTACTCCTCACTACTCTCTGTTCAGTCATTTAACTGAAGACTAGTTAACTAGTTAACTCAACTAGGTGGCAGTTCAGTCATTTATTGTTTAGCTAGATATATTATGTTCAGGTTCAACACATTTACATGGTATTAGAGACGATGGACTACTAAGAAAAATATACACCAAATGTTTTTGCAAGTACAAAAGATTGAAGACAGCGGAAAGATGGAATTCCAAAATGAATTCATTCTTACACCTTACAACTATTTTGCATGGAAGGAGAAAATATCCATATATCTCCAAACTAGAGGTTTGTATAGGTTAACCTTGAATATAGATACAAAACTGACATCATCCATAGAAAAATCCAAGTACTTAAATTAGATGGATGAGGCACTTGGAACAATTTGCAGTCTTATTTCTCCTGATCTCCTTTTTCATATATCTTCTTGTAAGAATCCCAATGAAGCCTAGACCACCTTGGAAGGGATCTTTGGAAAATAGGATGATATAAGGGGACGCATTTTGGAGGTGTAGCTTCTCACATTGGATCCAAATCTTCGACAATATCCGAGATTTCTTTACAAAATTCAAGGATTTACTGTCGCAAGTCAAAGCTTGTAGGGTTCATAAATCGAAGGAGGAGAAACAAATGGTTCTCACCATTCTCTCCAAGCTTGGTCCTAAATTATTTGTATTCGTATCTACATTCCATGATGTCAGATTCACCTCTGGAGCCACCTGGAAGATGCCTTCTCTTAAGGAATTTATATAATCCACACAAGAGAAAACCAAGCTCATCAACATGGGCACAAACAAAGGCCCAAGGGATCATGCACTCATTGTGCATGATGGAAGACAAAACTATCATAAATATAAAGATAAATATAAACGGAAATCTCATGCACATTCGAATAAGGAAGGGTACATAAAAACCTTCACCGATGCCTCTGGATCCAAAGGGGAAAAAGGGAGAAATGCACATACTGACACAAAGGATTCCATTCAAAATCCGCATACATGCAAAAACAGATAGATCTAATGTCTCAAATACTTCAGCAAAACAAAATTGGAGATCGCATCCTTGAGGGTGCAAAGAAGAAGAAGGTAGAAGATCTGAATTCCAAGAAAGGTAATTCTAGCCATGCCTTGATTGCAATCAACTCCTCTCTCAATGCTTGGATCATATATTCAGAAGCATCACATCACATGTCTGCCTCATAATAATTCTATTATTTATTGGATGCATGCAAAGGGCCTCCTATTCTTACAGGGGACAACTCTTCTATCGAAGTCATTGACAAAGGAAGGATTGAACTCAACAATGGAATCTTCAAGAATGTGTTGCATGTTCCCAAACTTTCTGTCAACCTTCTCTTCGTGTATCGGATGACGAATTCCAGCACCAAAAATAAATTCATCTTCAAAACAAATTTTGTGGACATATACAACATGAAAACCAACTCCAGGGTTGCAACCGGTGAGGTAAATCATCAGTCTAGATTGCATACATTTTCTTAATTCATTGAACCCGATTCTTCTTTACTGCTTACTCATGCTAATGAAAGTAGTAAGATATGTCATGAAAGGTTTAGACATTTGAATTTTAGATACATGCAACAACTTTGGAAGCACAAATTAGTTGATGGTCTACCATACATCCATTTCTCCAAGGGAGTATGTGAGGGATGTGTTCTTGAAAAACACCCTCAAGAGAAATTCGACAAAGGAAAGTCTCAGCGAGATGCTGCACCTTTATATCTGATCCACAATGACCTTATGGGTCCTTTTCCGCATCCATCCATCAGTAAAGCAATGTTTTTTCTCATTTTTGTTGATGATTTCTCTCGTTTTACTTCGATCTACTTTCTCAGGCAAAAATTTGAGGTCTTTCAACACCTCAAATATTTCAAATCCTTGGTTGAGACACAGTATGAAAGAAGATAAAAGTACTCTGAACTGATAATGAGGGAGAGTATGTAAATCATGAGATGCATAATATTTTCCATGAGGGAGGGATCCAATTGCAGCAGAACAAAGTTGCTGTGCAAAAAAAATAGATCTCTAAAGGAGATGGCATATTGCATGTTGCATGCAAAGTCACTACCATAGAGACTATGGGCCGAATCACTTGATTGTGAAACATACATCCAAAACATATCTCCTCATATATTTGTCAAGTATAAGACCCCCTACGAGGCTTGGAGAGGCCTCAAACAAGAAGTTTCCCACTTTCACATTTTTGGTTCACGTGCATGGGTCCATATCCCTTCTAAAAAGAGGAAGGCACTTGATCCACAGAGAACTGAGTGCATTTTTGTTGGATACCCCGATAGTGTGAAGGTATATCGGCTTATTGATCTTTCCTCGAACTGGATCATCATTGAGTGTACTGTCCAATTCGAGGAAAGTGTCTCGCATGTACCTCAACAACCTCATGCAAACACCTTCACTCTTCCACCTATCTGAGATGATGAGCATGCACATGCTGACTCTTCTTCAGATGAGATTTCTGATTTAGAGGACTCAGATGATTTAGATTCAGAGTCAATATATTTGGATGTAGATTCATAGCATTCAGATACAGTTGCAGATCTAGAGCAAAGGCCCAAGTGGGCACAAACTACTCTTTAGGTTGCAGGGGATCTCGTTGGTGATCCAGCCGATACTAGGAGGACTTGATTTGATTTTGAGGAGCCTCCTGTTGCACTCACTACCACTGAACCATTGCCCTCCAGGCATATTTTCTTGGTTTAGTATTCAAATATACAGTCTTATGGCGAGGCTGCTGGAAATCCCTTTTGGGAATCTGCCATGCAGGAGGAGTACAACTCCATCATCAAGAACCAGACTTGGGATCTAGTTCCCCTTCCTTTTAGGAGGAAACTTGTCATATGCAGATGGGTCTATAGGACCAAGAGTGCATCATATGGATAGATCAGTAGATACAAAGCTAGGCTTGTCGCTAAAGGCTTTCAGCAGGTTCATGGTATTGACTATGATGAGACCTTCACTCCAGTGGAGAATATGGATTCCATACGATTAGAAATTTCCATTGTGACAACCAAGGGATGGGAAGTCCATCAGATGGACGTGAAGAATGCATTTCTTCATGGTGATCTCTCTGAGGAGATATACATGGAGCATCCCCATGGATTTATGTAGGACTCATCTTTGGTCGGTCAACTGAAGAAGTCACTTTATGGCCTCAAGTGGGCTCCTAGGGCATGGTATGCTAATATGGAATCCTACCTGTTGTCATAGAACTTTGTACGTTGTAAATAAGACCCGAATGTCTACATTGTCAGGATGAATGATTCACTTCTACTTTTATTTCTATATGTTGATGATTTTTTGATCACCGGGTGATCGACTTCAGCGATTATTGTAGGAAAGAGGATTCTACATGACATGTTTTTGATGATGGAAATGGGTTCGCTACACTTCTCCCTTGGACTGAAGATCAGTCAGGATGCATCAGGCATCAAACTGTCTTAGTCCAGGTATGCATGATATCTTATTGAGACATTTCACATGACATAATGCAAGTCTTCTTTGACTCCTTTCCTATCAGGAGTCAAACTTGAGGATGGCGGGGAGACTCCACTAGTTGACAACACATTGTACAGACAACTGTTGTGGGGTATTCTACCCTACGGACTAACAAGCTAGGGTTTTGAGCTTGTACGCAGATCATGACCCTTAAGACTTAACTTTTAACCTTCTACCCAAAATCTCAACCCCTTTTCTCATGCAAACATGGGAAGAATCAACTCACCTTTTTATCGATGATTGAAGTAGATCCTCTGTTGAGCCTTTATCTCCTTGCTGCTGCTGCCCCTTCCACAAAGCTTCCTGCAATCACGACAAGACTACGCATGCATGCTACTGATCTACTAGAGGGTTAGAAATAAAACATAAATCAAATAACATAGATGAGACTCATGTACTTGGGACGGGAAAATAATCTTTTTCATTAGTCTCAATATGAATCACTTACAATGAGTTTTGAGACCGGCCACCGTTCCTCGATATTGATCCTGGGATCCTCCTCTTCTTTTGTCCTCCAACTGCTATGGCATGAATTTCTCCTGAAGCTTGAGGCAAAGCTAAAGGGTTGGGACAATAATGGACTTGGCAATTTGGCAGAGTTTCTTTGCTATGTTTTTTTCCCTCTTGAATAGTACCCCTACCCCTCCTTTTATAGGCTAGAAGGAGCTAGGGTTTTTGGCGAACTCTCGGCCATGGATGGATGGGAGTTCCAGTTAACTGACGAAAAGCTCTTCGTCCCGGCGGAAACTTCCATTATTTTTTTCTTTGTTAGGTAACCGCAGGCTGTAGTGGGTTAGCCCGCGGTCACCCGCGTGCAATAGAAGGCCAGCAAGCAGTTACCCGTGCCTAGTGAAAGGTTAGGGCGCGGGTCCCTTGATTTAAGTGGTTTTTTTAGGATTTGTTCAGCATGGCTTTGGCTAGGAAGAGGCATGAGTTGGCCTGATGCCAGGTAAACCTGTGTAGTGCATTTTAGGGTTATAACAGATGCCCCCTAATGTGTGAGGTCAGAAGAGCATTTGATGGCCGAAATACATTACTAATTCTTTACCAATCTATATTGAGATGCTGAATGAGTGAGCCCAGGAATCAGGAATCGGGAAGTGTCGTCTGCAAAAACTATCAAATGTCTCACCGAGGCGGGCATTCCCAATGCTCGTGATAAATCAGAACCATGGCTACTAATCAAATACACTGTAGATCCATGTCAAATAACTATAAAGAGTAACCGCGAACAGTACACAACATATCTACATCTCGAAATCAAAAAGATATACATGCAAAGTATCCATCTTCGTAGAAGCTGATAAGGTCTGATGGCTAGAGATGAGGACTTCAGAGCTCGAGCAACAACTTCAAAATCTTCAAAACTCGGGTAGGAGTGTAACATGAGTGTACGACTGCACTACCCAGAGGTCTTCGATGAATCGTCGGGCATAGACAAAATTGATAATCTTGACGATCGGACTGAAGGCTTCAGTGTTTTCGAACAAGGACTTGATTGGACGTTCAGGATGGCCAGGTATGCGGACAAGAGACATATTGCAGAGTGGCCGACTCAGGATAAGTAACAAACTTCCCTTGGACAATAGCACGACAAGTGATAAGACTCAGGCAACATATCTGTTAATGATAAGTCTACGAAGCAGGAGGCAACGCAAACTCTCCATATGTTTGGAAGAGTAACCAAACGGTGGAGGACACAAC
>ML779072.1:1227885-1254029 GCA_009831015.1 Picea engelmannii | reverse complement strand
CACGGCAAGACTACGCATGCATGCTACTGATCTACTAGAGGGTTAGAAATAAAACATAAATCAAATAACATAGATGAGACTCATGTACTTGGGACGGGAAAAGCATCTTTTTCATTAGTCTCAATATGAATCACTTACAATGATTTTTGAGACCGGCCACCGTTCCTCGATCCTGATCCTGGGCTCCTCCTCTTCTTTTGTCCTCCAACTGCTATGGCATGAATTTCTCCTGAAGCTTGAGGCAAAGCTAAAGGGTTGGGACAATAATGGACTTGGTAATTTGGCAGGGTTTCTTTGCTATGATTTTTTCCCTCTTGAATAGTACCCCTACCCCTCCTTTTATAGGCTAGAAGGAGCTAGGGTTTTTGGCGAACTCTCGGCCATGCATGGCTGGGAGTTCTAGTTAACTGACAAAAATATCTTCGTCCCAGCGGAAACTTCCCTGATTTTTTTCTTTGTTAGGTAACCGCGGGTTGTAGTGGGTTAGCCCGCGGTCACCTGCGTGCAGTAGAAGGCTAGCAAGCGGTTACCCGCGCCCAGTGAAAGGTTAGGGCACGGGTCCCTTGATTTAAGTGGTTTTTTGAGGATTTTTTCAGCATGGCTTTGGCTAGGAAGAGGCATGAGTTGGCCTGATGCCAGGTAAACCTGTGTAGTGCATTTTAGGGTTATAACAACAACTAGTGGGGAGTTTGTTGTATCTCACACACTCCAAACCAGACCTCTCATATGTAGTTGGCACAGTTTCCAGGTTCATGCAGGAGCCCCATGAGCTACATTGGAAGGCTTCAGAGTGTATCCTTTGATACGTACATGGCACCATCACCTTTTGACGCAGCACCCCCCCTACCTCGGCAAGGTCTGCTAACCTCCCAGTCATTGGATCATTCAAATCTATGAGCTGGATCAGCTCTTTGATTCCCTACTGGAATCCTACGAACAAATCCATAGGTCCTTTTATGAAACTCTCCCTACATAAATAAACACCAAGAGCGAGCCTCACCTACACACAACCACGGGCTGTGACCGAATGCCTACACAAAAGGCGTTTTAGGACTTCGCATGACGGGACTTTACATGTGAGCCAAACCCGATCCTTACGATTTCTAAAACTTCGAAAAGGGATTAACGTATGTTAGCTCCTCTCCTTATCTCTTCTCATATGACCATTCTCCATGACCTGGGGCCCATCCTTTGAGCACGCTGGGATTTCGTGTATCAGGAACTCCCGATGCGGTTCACCTCCATTATCCCGACTCCCTAAATGTCGATATTTCAGAGCACGAAATCAACGCTCACGCCTCTCTTGTGATCTGATGACTCAGATATATTCCTTCTTGTATCGGGACTTCGTGTTTCATGAAGTCAGAAGATCGCTCACCTCCCTGCTCCTGATCCCTGATATCCTGAAACTCCAAAATTCTCCCTTGACAATCAACGGTCTATACCTCTCCTCTATCAATAGTTGGGATCTTTTCGTGAGTTTGTGTTTCAGGAGTTTTCACAAATTTTCCCTCCTGTGGGTCAGTGAAATGATGATCAACTGCCACCTATCTTCTGACGATGGATGATCCCAATGATTTCAGGACTTTGCAACTTTGCAAGTTAGCTCTCCTCCTGTGCACTCTAAAGGACTAAACCTCGTGCACTTCCTACAGATCCAACGACTATTGGTCCACATGCTTCTAGATCTGACAACTCATATCTGCTTCTCTTGTGCACTCTCCTGTGTCCCTGGATGTGAGGTTCAACAATCTAGATTCCCTCCTCTGGAGCTGATCTAATGCTGATCGATGCTCCTTCTCCTGAGCATTTGGTTTCTTCCTGAACTGGAAAATTTCCAACGTTTCAAAGGTTTTGATCTTTGATTCCTCAGTGAGCTCGATGACTTTGGTCTCACCTGCGTTCTGAAGATGTTGTCTCTCCTGAGATTTGGGATTTGGAATAAATCCACTCTTGCACACATCTCGTGCTATCTCTTCTGATATTTACTCACTCTGAAACCTCAAAGGGTTTCTCGACCTACTTCTCCTTTCTGTTGGAACTTTGTGTGCAAAGGCACCATTCCTACCGAGCTTACGAACTTGAAACAATTTTCTTTTGTGCACACTCCTTGTGCTTGACCAATCTTCAACTGGTTGCCTTTCAACACTTTGTTCGAGTGTTGGCCTGGTTCACTCCTTGTACAGGTCTTCCTCCATAGTGTTCAACAACTCTATTTCCTTGAACTTCAACTGCTGAGAACTCAAAGGTCTATGTCCCTTCTGTCCCTCAAAGAGATGTAAGTGCCCTCCTAGAAAATTCTGCTCAAGCACACCTTGCTGAGCCTACAGAGTGTTCAATGACTCTGTGAGTGTCTTATTCTAAAAAGTTCCCTTATCTATGAACTCGAAATAGATTTATTCTTGTCTACCCTCTGCACTCACTCAATTCCCTCCTAGTGGAGATTCACATAATCCTCAGTGATTCTGTCTCTTTGTGCCTTCTTCTGCACAGTTTTCACCTCTAGAGTATTCAGTAACTCCGATGATCCTTCCCGAGGCTACAAATTCTCTAGTGTGCCTTCTTGGCAGGTTCTTTCCTGAATTCCACAGAACTTAGATGTGCACTCTTGCACTAGCTTACAGAGTCCTCAACACTCTGTCATGCAACCCCTTGCATTAAGCCACAAAGAACCCTTATTGAAATCAAAGAAAACTCATAGACAATGAATTATGCCTATCCTTACAGATGGAATATAACATACATTTACAACATATGCATATAAACACATAAAGGACATTCATTCAAATACACATAAACAAATAAAAATCCTCATGCAGGAAAAACCGCTCTTTGTACTAATCTCAGAATGCATGTTTACAATGTGTACAAAAGATTAGAATCAAATAGAGTCTTTACTCTCTCTCTTCACTCCTATTCTTCCTATCTCTCCCCCTTGTCTCCTCACTAATGAATCTACATACAAATATATTTTTCAAAAGAGGGTCTCCTTGAGCTTTCCCTCCAAGCTACCTACTCTCATTAGTTTACTTTGAATTACATACAATGGTTGTCTAGTCCGAATCAGATCTAGATCTCCTCATCCTGTCAACCATTAAGATGACCTCATCTACAACCTATACAAAGGCAATGATTTGTCTCTTCTAGCCTTACAAAACTTTAATTACAATTTAAAATTTAAAATGAGAGGGTTGGTGCCTCTCCCTTGAATGCACGTTGAATGTGTTGTCTAGATTGCGCATTGCTGGGTTGGAGCGATGCTCCTACATCATGCTCCACTTCTATGAAAAATTCATGAGCTCCTGCTCATGAGATTCCCAAATCTGTTGAAATCCACCTGGATCCAAACTCTTCTTTGTAGCTATCTGTCTACTCCACTACCTTGTTGTTGCTGTTGTTGCTTCCCTGCTGCTATGGCAGGCTTCCTTCTGCTCAACTTCCCTTTGTTAACTGATTCATGCACTAACCTAAACATTATCCTCCTTGTTTCTTCTATATCCTCTTCCAGCGACTCTATTGGTTGGTTCTCTTTACACTACCTGTCCTGCTACAACTCCTCTTTGTCAATGGGTAGATCACCTTGATCCCCCTTGTTGTTTTCCTTTTTTGTTGTGGCCTTGACTTGCCATTCTGCTGCAGACTCTAGTTCTACAATATCGTCATTGAGATGCTCCTCATCTTCACCTTCTGACATATTTTCTTCTGCTAGTTCTCTTTGTTATCACTAAAATTTCGTTCGCACATGGCGACAAGAAATCAACATCGTCAAACAGTAATGAATTCATTCATGGCACTGAATTAATCACACAACATTCCAAAAGGGTCAAAAACTATACAAAGTAGCAAAATTGAAGAGCTCTTTACAGAAGTTAGGTGCATGAGCGCATGCGTTGAGCAGGAACATACCATGTACGCATACGTGCACGATGCACGACTGTGGGCGAAAAAACCCGTGCACCTGCTAAACGACGCATTTATTGAATTGGTCGGCCTCCCAACCACTTATGGATCAACTCCCAAGCCAATTTGACCCTCAAATATGAGATGAATACGCATGGTAGGCTGTTCAAAGACCTAATAAAGCCCTAAAGAGCCTCTTTTCACACTACAAAGGAGTTACATAATCACCCAATGCAATGCTATAAAAAGCCATGAAGAAACTTCATTTTCTCAAGGAATTTCATGTAATGTTATGCTGCCTAGATTGTTTTAAGGACTCACTCCTTGACAATAGCACATTGGCACCATTTCATTGAGCAATCCACCTCTCCATTGAGTGGACTTGCAAAGGAGTTCTTTCATCACCATTTTCATTTTTCTTGTTGTAAGGAGAGCAAGCTTGTGAGGGTCCAAGAGCCTTCCTTTGGAGGAAGAAGGGACTCATAGTCCCCTTTATTCATTGTGCTTTGATTTTATCAATAGATCAGCCTAAAAACATTTGTGACATTGGTATTTTTGTCCTTGTTATCTCTATATTTCCATGCTTTTAATTTTAGTTTGTATTTGTTTAATTCTTGTTTATAGTTTTGTTTTTCTTTCTCTAACTCTTTCCTCTACAACTGTCATGCTCAGCAAGACCCAACTGGGCATGTAAGCACCTCTTATTTGTTCACCAAGGTGACGATGTGGGTGCTAACAGATTGGTGACTCCACTGGGGATTAGGTATCAATTCCTTCCTCATTTGGGTTTATTTTTCTCTTCTTTCAATTTAATTAACTTGCAGGTACACCAATCGGCCTAGGCCGACCTGCCAACCATCCAATTCAAGGGAGAATTGAGAGAAATCCATCCAGATTTTATTTCTTGTCCATTTGTCACAGGTGTGTGGGTATTCCACCCCACAGACATGCATCAGACGCACATGCGCTTAAACACCAACTTTTCTCTGCATGCATGCGCTTTCTGTCTCAACTCTGTTCGTGCGCCGATGCTCTGTGTGCCTCTGTCAGCACTAGGGGCTGCACATTTGAGTAAAATTACACATTGTAAGTTGATTGGGATGTGGGGAGGGCCATTGGCCCTCTTAAAATGATGTTATGCATGCTCTAAATACTGCACCACACTTAGTCCCCTCATCATATAAAGGGGTTAGTCTAAACATAGGCACTTACGAGGATAAAAATCAATTTCCCTTCTTTACTTTTTGCCACATGGATGGTTTTTTTGATTAATAATCTAAGGTGGACATCAATTTTAATCACATATAAACTTACATCGGGACTAGAATTTGAAGTAACAATCCTTGAGTATGATCTTCTCTCGTGCCTCCAAGCGATCTTGAGAAAAAGAAAAAGATTGTGAAAACAATCTCATCTCCCTTAACAAAAATGTTAAACCTTTAGGAGAGGACAACGACCCTTTTTGGGACCCCTCTTAGCTTCATTTTTTTTCAAACACATTTTAAACTTGTAACAGGCCCATACATGCCCACATGCTACAAAGATAGAATAGTGGTTGAAATTTTTCTTTCTTAGATCAAAACACTAGGAGAGTTTAAAGGATTGTAATGGGCCCATACATGCCCACATGTTCAATCTAGGATAGTTTCATGCTTTTTCTAGATTACCTCACAATAGGGAGTTAAAGGATAGTAACAGACCCACATGTCCACATGCTAGCTTCCTAGGGCTTTTGAATTCCGCAAGGTTGTACCAAAGACATCTAGCTAATTAGGTAATCAAACTCTTGTAAGGACCAAGCGAAGTCCACATGCAGCAAGGTGACATCTAATTAACTGAAAATTGGTGCACTTTTCACTCACACACAAAAGTCACTTCGCACTCACATAGCTTCTTCTCGAAACGGGGAGGTCCAAGTAAGTTTCCTCCAAAGGGATTCTGAAAATACCCCATATTTTCTTGACAAGGCTATCCACTCCCATTGTTAATCAAACGAGGTTGGTTTTCACCCCCAGCCTCACAAAACAACTTCATCTAAATTTTTTCTAAAAACTCACTAAGTTATCCTCCAAAGGAGGTGCCAAAAGAATTTTTTTTAGTCTAGGTAGGATTTCAGGGATAGGCATCCAAATAACTCCCGTTATCTGGTTCTCACATTGATAGAACATAGAGGTTGTCAAATAGGGAACTTCAAATCCTCCAAGTCAAGTGTTCCAATTACCATAAGGCAGGGAGATACCCGTGAAGGGTTGAAGGCCGAGTTCCGGTTGTTCTGTGCGTCCCCCCTTGAGGCACCCACCTCTTGGACGGGATCCAGCCCGTGACCCATTTCTTAGGCCAAAAATCTAAATGCCGCACTTTGAATGAGGTACCTAGTGACCAACTTTAGGACATCTACCCAGGTGGCAATTGTGGGTTGCAATTGCACCTTGATTGGATTTTGTGTGGCTATTGGTAAATATCGCCAGCTCTTTTGGGATATGCCCCCTCTACCCCTCATTATAACCAATTGTTTCATCCTTCACTAGTCTCTCTTCCGGTGACTTCAGACCCCACTATTGAGAACTATTGGAAGGTCCAATGCTATTTTGAGAGGAAGGACGTTATGTCTTCTAGGACACGAACATTTTCTTTCTTTTGATTTCCCCACGCGGACAAAACCCACTTACCCATATATATGCTTCTTTCTCATGTTATGTATGATGCACATCTGATTATAGTTTGATCTAGATATATATATTGTGTAAACACTCACACACAAAGGCTGTTTGTTGCTATATTTCTCTCACCACTTGTTTCACATATTCACACAACTAGTCTGACATCATAGGGGAACCACAGAACCCCCGTCGTTCACGACGGTTGCTCAACCTACCTCCTATCTTAGGGGGAGTATCTGGTCGTACCCTCTCATCGGTACCTCCTTCACACACTCCTATGAGTGCTACTATCTTAGGATCATCTTTGCTTGGTTCTACATTACTTGGGTCAACTTCCCAAAGTCATCCGTTCACTTGCTCTCCTTTACAAGGAAGCGGGGGACCTACTTCCTCTCAAGGAGGAAGCACCAACCCACCTAGCCCCCATCAAGGGTCAGGTTCAAAACACACTATGGTAGGAGATAACCCTCCCACCACACTACAGATGCCATATTTGGCCTCTCTCAACATACCGGATCTCACCAAACTCACCAATGATCCTATATTACATGATGCCACATGGCCTGCAATGCCAACAAAAATTCTTTCAGACATACCAAAGTTTGAAGGAAAGGCGGGGGATGACCCCACCAACAATGTCATGAACTTTCATCTATGGTTCTCTTCCAATAGCATTATGTATGATTCCATCAGGCTACAATTATTTCAACGCACACTCATTGGCCCCTCGGCCAAATGGTATGTTGAAGAAAAATTAGGGTCCCATACGACCTTTGAGTCATTGGCCAAAGCATTCTTGACCTTCTTCCAGTTACCCATCCACCATGAAAATGGTCTCGAACTACTGTCTAATTTCAAACAAACCTCAGCCACCCACATTGCTAACCACATTCATGAGTGGCGTAGGTGACGTAGTTTGTGTAAAGAAGAAACCACCAAGTAGCAGTGTCTCGACTGGTTTCTTAGATCCCTTGTCTCTCTACTTGGTAAGGATGTAGCTTCCACCTTCCCTCAATCTGAAGAGGAAGCCATCAGTAAGGCCCAACAGTATGACCTCATTTATGCATAATCGGGGTACTTATACACAGTACTTCCTGATCTTCCAAAACCTGTGCCATTTGGCCAAGACAAACCTGGGATGTCTCACGCCGCAAATGGACTAATCGGTTCCACCACACACCATGGTCCACAACCCCAACCACCACCGATGTATGGAACACCTCAATACCTGCCGACATATGGGGGCACTCCTTATTACCCCCCACCCCCTTATCAACAGCCATACCCTGTTGCTCTACCTCCACCCATCAGTGGACCACCATCGACACCTCCCATACATCCACCTATTCCCACAAACACTGGTACTCCCTCAACCTCAACTTATAGTACTAGTGAAATCACTATGCCTTCTTATTTACCTTATGGATCGGTACCACCACAAAATCCATACTTCCCATTTCCTGGTCCTCCACAACCCATGGGTCCCCCACATCCACATGCGGGGGTAAACTTTGTTCAACCTTTTGCTACTCAGCAATACCAAAATTTTGAACAGTTGAACACAGCCAATCCAACTCATCCATCAAACAATGACAAGAAGAAAGGTTGGAACAGGAATAACAACAACCCCGGTCAAGGCGGGAATCAACCCCCATAGCACCAACCACCAGGGGGCAACCAGAACCAAGGGAACCAAAATCCCCAAGGGGGAAATAATAACAAATGCCAAGGAAGGAATAATGTCAAAAACATCTTCCCTTGTGCCCTTTGCGGTGAGTTCGGTCATTACACTCACCATTTCCCCCAGATCGCTGATTTCAAATAGCTGAAAGATTCTGGTAGTCTTCCCCATTCTCCTACACAAACCACCCCTCAGCAGGCACCACAACAATACGTACAACAACCCCCGCCCGCCGTGCTGCAAAATCCTATTCCACATCAAGGTGTGATCAACACCCAATAGGACGCACAACATCCCCCACATCAAGTGGGACAATATCACAACACCAACAATCCAGCAGAGCATACAATTCTCCTCACCAGTGAGGAAGAAATCCTTTTGCAAACATGTAATCGTTAGTATCATACACCCGCTGAGTCTCCTCCCATCTCTCCAGAGACAAACCCTACACCAATGGGCCCCCCGTTGGTGATCCCTCACCCTTCTTCCAAACCACCATTACGCATCCCTTGCATCCCTTTACACAGGAATGTTCACAACACGCAGGCTAGGGCAACTCATAACTATAGCTTGGTAGACGACTTAGCACAATCCCCGGCTGCCATGTCAGTCTTGGAAGTCCTCCAGACTTTCCCTACACAGCGAAAATCTTTACTTTCTGCCTTGCGGGTAGTCGACCCTGCAGATACTCGACTCATCACCTTTGATATTGATAGCGGAGAACCCCGTCTTCCCTCCTTGATCGCTTTTCAAATACCAGTAAGAATATGGAATATCACAGTTCATCAGTGTATCATCGATGAAGGTGCCTCTACGTGCATCATGTCCAAAACAGTATGGAAAAAACTTGGTTCCCCGGAAATCATACCCTCTGCCATCACATTACGAGCTTATGACGGACGACCATCCTCTCCTGAAGGGCTCTTCCAAAATGTCCCCGTTGAACTCGGGGGTAAGACTATTCTCATTGACATTGAAGTTATCGACTCCCCACTCGATTATAATATCTTGTTCGGTCGTATCTACATGTACTCTATGAAGGCAGTATCATATTCCATCTTTCGGACAATGATGTTCCCCCACAATGGGAAGATCGTGACCATCGAACAAGTCTCACATTATGAGCCTAACCCATCTGCCAACCTCGATAACATTCTCCCTCTCATCCACACCAACCAAGATGCCTACCCACTCATCGAGATGGGTCCAAGGATTTTCAAAGATCCATCCTTGTTAGGGACATACCACGGAGCACCACCACTCCTTCATCCTCCTAACCAGGTATGCGTCATATCATCTAACGAAACTCACACGGAGGATGCTCTTCCTCCTCAGGAGGCTTCAGTTATTCCTGACGTCTCAATAGTCGCAGAACCACTCCAGCCGGAGCCTCCTGCGCACTCGTCAACCTCAATAGTCCCCGAGACCACATCCCCTCAAGGGAATAATCCCGCCTGGGAGACACTTCCCCAACCCCTCACCCAAATTCCCTTCTTTTACCCTCCACCAGGTATCGAAGCTTTTCAGGTAGCCGCAATTCTCACACTACCGAATATGGTGTTATCAATCCCCATTTGGTATCTGCACCCGCCAGAGATGGTCCCTCAACCATCCCTTCCCCCACAGGAAGGAATTCCCATGACAATCCCCGTCCTTACCCCCACCACCCCCCTGCTACAGCTGGGGGCAGGAGAAAGAAGAAAGAGCCCACCTCTCCACTTCCTCCACGCATCCCACCACCTTGCGCACTATGTGAGAAAGAGGGCCACCAAACCAACAATTGTCCATCACTACCTGAATTACGGAATTTGATCCACCCCAATCAAACTCCCCCAACACCTGTCACTACTGCTAGTACTTCTACTACCACCAACCCTTCCAGTAGTAAAGGGTTGAGGACAAAATATGCTTATGCTATATGTTCATAGTATGGACATTACACCCACCATTTCCCAGCACTGTCGCGCTTTCGGCAGACATTAGCAGCCGTACGCCAGAACTTCCAGAACAACCCACGCCCTGCTACGTCCTCTTCGAATATCACTGACATTCGCTATGTCACCACTTCAGTCAATGACCGTATGAGATGACCTTGCTCTCTCTGCGATTCATTCATTCATTTTACATACCAGTGTCCTTTGATCCTTGCATACAGGCAACGTTAATTGGCCCTGCATCATCAACCTACAGAGGCACTACTTGACATTACCCCGTCATTTGAGGATCTTCATGTCACTTCTCCCGAGCCCGAGGCACTCCCAACGCCTCCATGGTTCTTAAACGACATCTTCGAGGATTTACCCAGCAATCCCCCAAACTCTCCGGCTCATTCCCCTATGGAGACTCTCCACCCAACCACCACGGGTACCCCTCAGTACTTCAATATATGGTTCATGTCGAGTGAACCCTCACCATCTGCTCGCACTGCTCCCCTCGCTTCTCTAGCAGGGGGAAATCACACTAGCACTGAGATCACTCCTCACGACCCCTTGTATTCCCGACATTTCCAATGCGAAGAGGAAATACTCGAAGATCTAAACCACCCAGACTCACCTTGGGATGCGCTACATCACTGCGCACTCTTCTCTCCACAGGAGGCCCTCATGCCTCCTAACCAAAACCCCGTTTACACAATCGAAACCAAATATTTTATCCCATCTGGGCCTATCGATTGGTTCAACAATCCCATTCCTACCCTTGATGCATTTGAAGAAGGCAACATGGCCAACATTTTCCCCACCATCAAAATCGACATTTCCATTAAAAACAACATTGTCGAAGAAATCACCATTGGAGATGCTTGCATTCCTCAGGAAATCACTGCATATAAAGCCCTCTTCCAAGAATACAGGGATATTTTCGCCTGGTCATACACATAAATTCCTAGCCTTGATACCTCTATTGTCGAACATCACATCGACACTTGGCCCGACATCACACCAATTCGCCAAAAACAACGACCACTGCACCCAGCCAAAGCTGCGGCTATTAAAGCTGAGATCGACAAATTACGCACTGCTGGGTTTATTTACCCCATCGTGTATACTTCATGGGTCTCCAAACCTGTACCCGTCGATAAAAAACAGGGCACTATCCACGTTTTCACAGACTTTCGCGATCTCAATAACGCATGTCCCAAGGACAACTTTCCAACGCCTTTCATCGATCAAATTATCGACGACTCCGCTGGCCACGAGGCTCTCTCCCTTATGGATGGATTCTCTGGCTATAACCAAATTCAAATCCACCCAGCCGATCAATATAAAACCGCATTCATTACCCCATGGGGTACTTTTGCATCTCGTGTCATGCCTTTCGGCTTAAAAAATGTCGGCGCAACTTTTCAACGGGCGATGACATACATCTTCCATGATCTGGCTAAGATCATCCTCGCTTACTTGGACGACCTCACAGCTCGATCCAAGAAACGTGCCCAACATCTCGATGATTTACGAATCATCTTTCAACGGTGTCATCAGTACAACATCCGCTTGAATCCTCTCAAGTGTGTGTTTTGTGTCACCGCAGGGTGCCTCCTTGGTTTTATTGTTTCCCAAAGTGGTATTACTGTGGACCCCCTCAAACTCCAAGCTATCACCGAAATTCCACCTCCCCGGAATTTACGGTAACTTCAGAGTCTACAGGGCAAAGATAACTTTCTCAGATGCTTTGTTCCTGATTACGCCATCCGTGCACATGGTTTCCTTTGCTTACCATGTTGTGACATCCCATTTCATTGGGACGACCATGCCCAACAGTCATTTGACGATCTGAAAGAAGCACTTTCAAATGCACCCTTAATTAGTGCACCTGACTATAATCGCGACCACATCCTCTACATATCAGCATCAGCTGTATCAGTAGCCGGCATCCTCGTCCATCTCAAAGATGACAATCGTGAACACATCATTTAATACGTTAGTAAGAACCTCTCAGGATCACCCTTGAAGTATAAACACGAAGAGACACTTGCTCTTGCAGTTTTCCTTGCAGTCCAGAAACTGCGTCATTACATTCTGCTTCGCACCACAAAGGTCGTCGCAGATTCCAACCCTATGCAGTACTTACTCAACCATCGAAAAATCAACGGCAAATTTGCTCTATGGATCGTTATCCTTCAGGAGTATGGCCTCGAGTTTTCAACACCTAAGAGTAAGAAGGCCCTCGTTCTTGCCGAACTTGTCATGGCCCTTCCCTCTAACACCACCATTACCCTCGTCAACACTGACTTTCTTGACGAACATATTTTTTACATCGCTTCAGATGATCCTTGGTATGGTGACCTTCTCATCTACCTATGAACTCAAAAGTTCATTAACCACCTTTCACGCGATGATCGTCGACGTATTCGCCATCAGGCCCCCCGCTATCTCCTCATCGGAGACATCCTCTACCGGTGGGGTGTGGACACCATTCTTCGTCGGTGCCTGACTATTGATGAGGCCAATAGAGTCTTAAACGACTACCACAACGACGCATGTGGGGGCCATATTTCAGGTATATCCACTGCTCAAAAGATTATCCGAGCCAGTTACTTTTGGCCTACCTTGCTTCACGATTGCATTCACGCCGTGAAATGTTGTGAGCAATGTCATCTCTATGCCAACAAATCCCGGGCACCCCCCTCCCTTCTTCACCCTGTCATTATGGCCGACCCCTTTTGTAAATGGGGCATTGACTTTATGACTTGTAATCCCCCCTCCAGCAATGGTCACAAATACATTGTTGTCGCCATTGATTACTTTACCAAATGGGCTGAAGTTATGCCCACTTTCAACAATACCGCTGACACTGCAACGCACTTTTTCTTTAATCACATCATATCCCGTTTTGGCGTACCACTCCAACTTGTTTCTGATCATGGGAAACACTTCGAGAATGAGATCTTTGTGGAACTCTCATCATGGTTAGGCTTCTCACACGAGTTCGCCTCACCATATTACCCTCAGTCAAACAGACAGGTCGAGGCAGTGAACAAAGTCCTCAAGACCATGCTACAGCGCATGGTTAATAAACATAAAACCAATTGGCATCATATGTTATTTTCCATGCTATGGGCTTATCGAACGATGGTGAAGACCGCTACTGGTTTCACGCCATTCCATTTAGTCCATGGGGTCGAGGCAACTCTTCCCATCGAGTGCGAAATTCCCACCTTACGCACCGCAATTGAGCTATTACCTGACACTGCTCCAATGGAACAATGCTTGCTGAACTTGGAGTCGCTGGATGAAGATCGTCGATCTTCCTTACAGAACAACGAGGCAGCTAAAAAATGATCCAAGGCTACCTTTGATCTCCATGTCAACCTTCGCTCATTCCACGAAGGCGACCTTGTCCTGGCTTATGATATCGCTCATGATACCTTTGGCCACGGCAAATTCGAATCACTTTGGCATGGCCCATACATTATCCAACATTGCCTCACCAAAGGTGCATATATCCTGGCCTCTCCCGAAGGCCTCTCTCTCAAAGAACCCGTCAACGGGTTGTATCTCAAGAAATTTTATGCTTAAACATAGTCATACCTCTTTAGGTTATTTCTTTTTCTAGTGTTTTCAATCTTTTTTCTCCTCCCCTCTTGTCTAAACCATCCTTTGTGCTATTGACAGATGCTTCCTCCACCAGCCTACCACATTGGTTATGCCGATGGCGCCAACCGTTGGACGCAAAATCTCGCTTCGGCGGCTTGGGCTCTTTACACCCCCTCACATGAAATGCTACACTCAAGCGGCATATGTTTGGGGCCAGCAACCAAAAACCAAGCCGAGTACACTGTTGTCATTGGCCTCCTGGCCGACGCCCAGCATCATCATATTCGTCACCTTAGCATCTTCCTCGACTCTCAACTAGTTGTTCTCCAGCTCAACAATGTATACCGTGTACGCGATTTGTGCCTCTTTCGCAAATACCTGCAGGTTAGATTGTTATCTCGACATTTTGATTCCATTACATTTAAACATATTCCAAGACAATTGAATCAAGCAATAGATGAAATAGCTAACATGGTGTTAGATTAGCATATATCACATCAAGCTACACATACATAACCAGCTCACAAATCCTGTCACAGCATATAGATAGAATAGACGTCATCATAATCATCAACAAAAAACACATGTAAACAACACCAGAATCTCAAAATATGTATACTCATATATATATATCAAGGCCTATCAGGCCATCCAAATGTTTACATACAAAAATACATGTGCCCGCAGGCCAGCACAACACCTCGGTACAAAAATCGGCTCACCAGCCTATATACAACCAAAAATATATACATCATACATCAGTCATGGTGCCTCTATCACACCACCACCTACTCCCCCCTTAGGAGGAGGTGGTGGCCCACCACCACCTGCCCCAGGCGGTGGTGGACCACCCACAGGACCCTCCTGCCCCGGCGGCAGACGTCCACTAGTCATCGCAGCCAGCACTACTGCTCTCCGCACTATGGCCCGCCATGGTGGCGGCACCCCCACACACTGCTCCAGGAAGCTCTCATCCTGGATACGTGTCCACATGCCCTCAGGCACGTCCTGCAACACCGTCTCCAGACGACGGCGTATATCATCAAAGTCCACTTCTGCTGCCGCCGGAGGAGCATGTGATGGCCCCGCACCAGGGTCATCGAACCGGCGCCACCTCGCTGCCCTCTCGGGCTCTGCTGGTCGACCCACGACATCCTCTCGCCGCCGCCTCTATCCTCGAGGTCGTCCCTCCGACTCTCGCCGAGTTGGCGCTCGCTGCATCTCCACCTCGCGCCCGCGAGGTGCCACATCTGCACATGCAAAAAACAACAACAAAAGATCGTATCAACATCTATATCATATATGGATCGCTATATCACAAAACAACATAAATCAAACACATGCACAAAGACTAAACATACCTCGATGGTCAAAAACCTCCTCTGGAGGCAGCACCATATCCGGGTCATCCCGGAAGTCAACCCCAGCATAGGGGTACCGGAGTGCTACTTGCGGCATCTGCCACCATATCCGCGCCACCTCTGCTGAAAAGTAGTGGCCACCTTTGCCACCACTGTGGAGAACCAAAACTATAGACCACCGCCTCAATCGCGGCTCTCATGCTCCTGACATCTCCAGCAGAACCCTCAGGTGCAACATCGACACCCTCTCCAAAAACGAGGCTACCAGGATCGACCCAAAAGTGAACTCTTCTGTACCTGTGGACCGACAATGGTCCAACTGCGCTATCATCTGTGCAAGTACCGTCAGTCCCCACGCAAAATGCTCACCGCCCACCACTCTCTCCAGCACCAGCAGCTAGCCACCACTAATTCGTTGGGTCGCAAGTGACCCATATACACGAACACTCATCACCGCTATGCAATGATGAGCCAGGGAGTCTATAGCACTAATGCTCACCACAGTCCCCGACATGAAGTTCTCACCTGAGCAGTATCGCTCGCCGATCGTTGCAAGGTCTATATCCCTCGGCAGCACAGTATCTGCTGGTAGGGGCGTTCCCCAAAAGGGGATCCCAGTCAGAAAATATACATCCTCCACCGCAGTGAAGGGGATCTGCTCTCCTCGCACGAGGAAGCAGTGCAGCTCTGGACTCCACATCTGGAGCAGGAAATGTAGTAGATACTCTCGTGCCCATATCAACGGGAACTCAAATAACTTTAGCAACCCATAGGTTGCTAAATTCGCTCTCACCTCAGGCCCCTCAATGGCCATAGCATCTTGCAACTGGGCCCAGTATCTCTCTCGCCACCACACTGGCATCGTCGTTGTTGGCCACCTGCAAACAACACAGAGTCCTATATCATCCCAGATAACCATCCACATCATCAAAAAGACTCATTTTTTACCCTTCAACCTTGCCTCCTAGGAGCAGTTTTTGTTCCCACAGGCGCGCACACATGCGTGCCTGTTCAGCACACAGGCGCACATATGAGCGCGCTTGTACACCGAACAGGTGCGCTTCAAGGCGCGTCTGTTTGCTTCACAGGCACGCTCTTAAGCACACCTGATTCACCATATAGGCGCGCACTCATGCACGCCTGTCAAACCTACAGACACGCACTAGTGCACGCCTGTTCACATCACAGGCGCGCCCTTAGGGCGCGCCTTAAATTCCCCTTACCGCGCACCGATGCGCGAATATTCGGTGGACAGGCGCGCACGTATGCGCGCCTTCCATCGAATCGCCTGCGCATGGGGGCCCACACCCCATAAAAAATCCTCTAATAACCCCTGTACGACCTCCCGTACCAGCGCTGCCCAAAAATTGAAAGCCTATTTCTATGCAGGATGATCAGAACACTAACCTGACACTCACAAACCGTCGATCGGATGCCTCGTCTTCCCTGAATCTCCAAATCTCCTCTGGAATCTGCTCGTCCAGTCACTATTGTAGTAGGTAGAAATAAGGTGGCAATGTGGGCCCTACAACTATATATAGGCCTTTTGCCAAACTTCCACTCACCATTCCGAGAGCTCAAGGTGTCCATTTCTCAAATCGTCTTCAGCCACGAGATCAGCATCCCACCACCTACATCATAGTTGTCCCTGGGTCACTTTTCATCCAGATCCCCCGCGGTGCCTTTTTTTCATATCATGGTCAGGTACGCACGCGCATTGTCACATTTATCTAATACATGCTCATATCTTTGATTCTTTTCAGATATAGTTCACTTTGGGTACCTGGTTGTTCAGTGTGTAGGTACTGGCTCATTATTCATCGACATCATCCCTTCAGGTATATCCACAACACTGGCATGTAGTCTCTCCTACTGTATTGCATTTACATTTCCAATCACACCCTTTGATATTGGCCTTTAGGACCCTCACTCCCGAATCTGCAGTACTCACACCTCCATTTGCATCTTTGGTACTGTTACCCGGTAGCACTCTTACCCACATGAGTTGTCCCATTCATAGCACCTTTTGACACTTTTTTGACACTCATGCTGTTCTTAATTTCCCTTTAGGGATGGGAGTCCCGATAGTCTTTCAAACATGTCGTGAATGAACCACATTCTCCTTCTCCTCATTTTTTCTAGCTTTCCCAAATGGAATCCCAGATTATCTCTTTACGGTTCTATTTTTTTACCTGCACCTCCACAGTATCATGAACCCTCCATTTCATCCACAATCAGTTTGCCCATCTGCGAACCTATCCTCATTTCACCTACCTCATACAGAAACTCACCAATGGGGCCCCCACCCTTCATCAGTTTTCCAAGAAAATTCCACCCTCCCTGGGGCACGCATTTCACACTGGGGCACCCGTTTCTGTATTTGTACATTTCTCCCCAAAATTATTTATTATTTATTGTACAAACACCTTTATTTCCAGTCATTACATTTTCCTTTTGTCATCACCATTGGCAACTTGCTTCCTTTTGGCCACATGCAACCCATGTCACCCTTGGTTGGAGCATTACTTATCATATACCATTGCCGGCATCGTCCATATCTTCAGAGTATTCCACAGGTCACTTACCTCTACCCTCTGAATTTTTTCACCTTGTCCCGCCTCTGGCACATCTTATCACCGGTCTTGTCGTCCCCCTGACACTCGACATTGTTACACGGTTGCGACCACTTTTTATCTCATACATCCTCCAACCAAGGGCAGTCTTGAGTCTTCCCACGTCTTGAATTCATCCATGTACCTCTGCCGCTTCCTCATCTCAGTAGATTCCATGAAGCCCTTTGCTTCTAGAAGTCGTGTCCCCCTTTTGTCGACATCAACACCAATTTCTGGAAGGGTGACAATATCTTGTTTCTCATTCTCTATTCAATGAGAGATCTTGGACGGCATAGGGTGAAACACCATTGCTCCCTGCTGTCATTGGCCCCCATAACATTCGACGCCAACACTTTCTCATGTTATGGAGGGTCTTACTTTGCGACTATTGCAGTTATTTTTACCATTTGCTGAAGACCTCTGAACTTGGTAGGGCCATCAATGCCCGCATCATCGTCGCTGCTTCTTACCGTGACCATTACCTATTATTCAGAGTATGTTCCTTTGCAGACTTGTCTTCTGCCTTTATTATCACCACCCCCGAGGGCACTACAGTCGTCTACACCAACACTTCAGTTATCATTTTTTAGAGTTACATAACACGAGCATGGGGCATGCCCGCCTCGTTTGTACACAGTTTTTATTTTTGCACACCTCATAGAAGGTTGGGTCCTCCCGGTTCCTTTCTTCTCCAAAGGATTGCTCTCAACGATCCCACTATTTTTTCTATCCTACAACAACATTCTTAGTAGAAGAAAAATTGATGGATTTCGGCTATATGTATGCTCCTAACCTCATCCATCAGGAAGCATTTGTTATCACTGAAATTTCGTCCGCACATGGCGACAAGAACTTAGCATCGTCAAACAGTAATGAAGTCATTCATGGCACTAAATTAATTACACAACATTCCAAAAGGTTAAAAAACTATACAAAGTAGCAAAAATTGAAGAGCTCTTTATAGAAGTTAGGTGCGCGCACGCATGCGCTGAACAGGAATGTACCATGCACGCATACGCGCACGATGCGTTACTGTGGGCGAAAAAACCCACGCACCTTCTAAACGACGCATTTATTGAATTGGTCGGCCTCCCAACCACTTATGGATCAACTCCCAAGCCGATTTGACCCTCAAATCTGAGCTGAATCCGCATGGTAGGCTGGTCAAAGACCTAATAAAGCCCTAAAGAGCCTCTTTTCACACTACAAAGGAGTTACATAATCACCCAATGCAATTCTATAAAAAGCCATGAAGAAACCTCATTTTCTCAAGGAATTTCATGTAATGTTATGCTACCTAGATTGTTTTATGGACTCACTCCTTGACAATAGCACATTGGCACCATTTCATTGAGCAATCCACCTCTCCATTGAGTGGATTTGCAAAGGAGTTCTTTCATCACCATTTTCATTTTTCTTGTTGTAAGGAGAGCAAGCTTGTAAGCGTCCAAGAGCCTTCCTTTGGAGGAAGAAGGGAATCATAGTCCCCTTTTTTCATTGTGCTTTGATTTCATCAATAGATCAGCCTAAAAACATTGGTGACATTGGTCTTTTTGTCCTTGTTATCTCTATATTTCCATGCTTTTAATTTTAGTTTGTATTTGTTTAATTCTTGTTTATAGTTTTTTTTTTCTTTCTCTAACTCTTTCCTCTACAGCTGTCATGCTCAGCAAGACCCAACTGGGCATGTACTCACCTCTTATTTGTTCACCAAGGTGACGAAGTGGGTGCTAACACTCTTGCTGGCATATTTCCATCTTCCTCCAGCTGCTCCCCAGATTGGAATTCTACTTCATTTTCCACTACAGGCTTCAGTGCTACAATCATCTCCTGTTCAACTTCCTGGCCAAAATTTCTAATAAATTTTGTCGAATGGTCTTCTCTTACAATATTCATGACTATCTCCTCGCAGCCATCTTCTGGTTCTGGATTGTTCAACCAATCCTCCATCATATTCAACTCCTTCCCCCATCAAGTGAACATCTTATCTACATGTTATTCTTCTGTTGGGGAAGATTCTGATGTCTTCTCCATTTCTTTTTCCTCTATGACAGTCACTATTGGTTGTCCTTCTTTTGTTGTTGAATCTGCAACACATTCTATGGCCTCAACTGGGCTTCTTGGTAGGAATATCCAAATTCCCCCAATGATTAGAATACTCCTCTGATCGTCCTTTTTCAACATTCCTTTCTGATCCAAACTCACCTATGAGTTCATGAGACTATCAGACAATCTTATCTCCTCTCCCTTTCCCACCTGGAAATTTGAACTTTTTTCACTACCCACCTAGCAGTTTCTGAGATCAACCATTGATATCTTCTCATTGCCCTCTAGGCAACCTGAAAGTTTCTCACTGCTCACCTGACAGTTTCTGAGACCCTTCTTTGATCTCTTCTCCTCATCATCATTGAGACTCTTCCCAGTTTTTGGCTCATAGATATGAACCATCTCCTCTTCACCTATGAGGCTTTCAACATACCTCAACCACACTCTCGAGGATCCTACATGAGGATCCTGATGCAAAAGCCCCCCTACCTCGACAGGGTCCACTGACCTCCCGATCACTAGATTGTTCAAATCTATGAGCTAGAGAATCTCTTCGATTCCCTGCTGGAATCCTATGAACAAATACACAACTCCTTTTATGAAACTCGCTCTACGTGACTAAACACCAAGTGTGAGCCTCACCTCCACATGACCATGGGCTATGACCACATGCCTACACAAAAGGCATTTCAGGACTTCACATGTCGGGACTTTACATGTAACCCAAACCCAATCCTTATGATTTCTGAAACTTCGAAAAGGGCTTAACGAATTTTATCCCCTCTCCTGATCTCTTCTCATGTGACCATTCTCTAGGACCTAGGACCCATCCTTTGAGCGCGTCAAGATTTCACATATTGGGAACTCTCGATGCGGTTCACCTCTATTCTCCCAACTCCCAAAATGCCGATATTTCAGAGCGCCAAGTCAACGCTCACGCCTCTCTCGTGATCTGACAACTTAGATATATTAATTCTTGTGTCGAGACTTCACGTTTCACGAAGTTGGAAGATGGCTCACCTCCCTTCTCCCAATCCTTGATATCCCGAAACTCTGAAATTCTCCCTGGACAATCAATGGTCCAAATATCTCCTCAATCAACGGTTGGGATCTTTTCATGAGTTTGCGTTTCACGAGTTTTCACAAATTTTCCCTTTGACTTTTCCCTCCTACGGGTCAGCAAAATGATGATCGATTGCCACCTGTCTTTTGATGATGGACAATCCCAATTATTTCAGGACTTTGTGACTTTACAAGTCGGCTCTCCTCCTATTCAATCTCAAGGAATAGACGTTGTGCACTTCCTCTAGATCCAATGACTACTGGTCCACACACTTCTAGATCTTATGGTTCAGATCTGCTTCTCTTTCATGTTCTCCTATGTGCTTGGACGTGAGGTTCAATGGTCCAGATTCCCTCCTCTACAACTGATTTAATGGTTGTTGATGCTCCTTCTCTTGAGCTTTTGGTTTATTCCTGACTTGGAATATTTCCAACGTTTCAAAGGTTTCGACCTTTGATTCCTCTGCGAGCTTGATGACTTTGGTCTCACCTACATTCTAAAGACGTTGTCTCTCTTGAGCTTTGGGACTTGAAATAATTCCACTCTTGCAAACTTCTCATGCTATCTCTTATGATATTTACTCTCTCTAAAACCTCAAAGGGTTTCTATACCTACTGCTCCTTTCCATTGGAACTTTGTGCGCAAAGGTTCTATTCCTCCTAAGCTTACAAACTTGAAACAATTCTCTTCTCTGCACACTCCTTGTGCTTGACCAACCTTCAATTGGTTGTCTTTCAACACTTCATCCGAGTGTTTTCCTAGTGCACTCCTTGCACAGGTCTTCCTCCAGAGTGTTCAACAACTTTTTTTCCTTGAACTTCAACTGCTCGGACATCAAAGGTCTTTGTCCCTTTTGTCCCTCGAAGAGATGTAAGTGCCCTCGTGGAAAATTATGCTCAAGTGCACCTTGTTGAGCCTCTGGAGTGTTCAACAACTCCGTGAGTGTCTTATTATAAACACTTCCCTTATCTATGAACTTGAAATAGATTTCTTCTTGTGCACCCTCTACGCTCACTCAATGCCCTCCTGACAGAGATTCACATAATCGTCAGTGATTTTGTCTATCTGTGCCTTCCTTTGCACAATTTTCACCTCCAAAGTATTTAGTAACTCCAAGGATCCTTCTCGAGTCTATGAATTCTCTGGTGCTCCCTCTTGGCATGTTCTTTCCTGAATTTCACAGAACTCAGATGTGAACTCTTGCACTAGCTTACATAATCCTCAACACTCTATCATGCAACCCCTTGCATTAAGCCGCAAAGAACCCATACTGAAATCAAAGAAAACTCACAGACATCGAATTCTACCTATCCCTACAGATGGAATCTAACATACATCTACATCATATGCATATAAACACATAAAGGAAATTCATTCAAATACACATAAAAACATAAAGATCCTCATGCAGGAAAAACCACTCTTTGTATTAATCTCAGAATGCCTGTTTACAATGTGTACAAAATCTCGGAATGCAACATAGTATTGGCTCTCTCTCTTCACTCCTATTCTTCCTATATCTCCCCCTTGTCTCCTCACTAATGAATCTAGATACAAAGATCTTTTTCAAAAGATGGGCTCCTCAATATTTCCCTCCAAGCTACCTACTCTTATTAATTTACATTGAATTACATTCAATGGTTGTCTAGTCCGAATCGGATATAGATCTCCTCAGCCTGTCAACCATTAAGGAAACCTCATCTACATCCTGTACAAAGGCAATGATTTGGCTCTTCCATCCTTACAAACATTTAATTACAATTTAAAATTTAAAATGAGAGGGTTGGCACCTCTCCCTTCCTTGAATGCGTGCTAAATGTGTTGTCTAACTGGCGCATTGTTGGGTTGGAGCGATGCTCCTGCATCACCTTTGGGATTCATTATGAAACACAATCTACATTATATCTCATTGGGTTTACTGATTTTGACTGTGCTGGCAATATCACTGATCACAAGTCCACATCTGGTTACTCACTCAGTCTTGGTTCCGGGCCTATCTATTGGTCGATCAAGAAGCAAGCTGCCATTGCTCTATCTCCAGTTGAGGATGAGTACAGAGGGGTAGTTAAAATAACCATTCAGGCTATGTGGCTACAACATTTTCTCACTGAGTTGGGAATTCAGTTTCATTGGATGATCATCATCTAGTGTGACAACCAAAGCACTCTGAAGTTCTGTAGAGATCTAGTTCAGAGGCAAAGAACGAAGCACATTGAGATCCACATGCACTACATCTGGGACTTAGTACACAAGGGGATCATTGACTTACAGTTATTTCCTTTAGTAGAACAGAAGACAGACATATTTACCAAGACCTCTACTGAGAAGAAGTTCCATTATCTGCGAAGTCGTCTTGGAGTGAAGGACACAGTTTCCTAGCAACTGTAGTTCTTCTTTTTACATACATTGTACCTTGAGGGGTTTTTTTTCCCATGAGGTTTTCCCTCTTTCCTCACTTTATTTTCAATGTGTCTTTTGTAGTTGGGTACCTAACATGGCCTCATTGCCGGGATCCAATCTTTATTTTCACCATAGTAATGTTCGTGGGGGGTGTTGGAGTTACTTCACACACACCTAGGATTTCATTTTCCTAAGTTTTTTCCTTGTTTATTAGTTATAATTAGTCATTATCCAGTCTCCTATAATTTAGAGGAGAATATTCCACCTGGAGAATATTCTCTTTCAGTTGACACTTCAGTTTGACTAGTTGAGTTAAGTTTAGATGTTGCATTGGTTTTGTCACCATGAAACATTAGGATCATCACCATGCTAATTAAAACTTTCTTTGGTATCATCACCAGAGTGGAAAATTAGCCTTGATTCCCTGATTTAACTCCTCACTACTCTCTGTTCAGTCAGTTAACTAAAAACTAGTTGACTAGTTAACTCAACTAGGTGGCAGTTCACTCCCGTAATTGCCTGAGAGACTAGAATAGGTGGTAGTTCACTCCCATAACCATTGGTGTGTGTCCATATCAATCTATAACACCACCATGGTGCATTGGTTATCCTCTAGTCAAACTCATTGAGTTATACATAGTACATCATGTGTAAATTATTCATTATTCATAACAGTTAATGAGAATTCTTTCATTCTTTCTCTCCTTCTTCTTCTTTCTCAAATTCTCTCTGAAAATGTGTGTATTATTATTTATATAGATCTATTATATGCAGGTTCAACACATTTACATGTGAATCCTTTGAACATAATGTGAAGAGGATGAATTTTGTAGTATGAGAGATTACCTTGTGACATTGTTTTGATGGAACAATAGTTAGAACTACCTCTGGTATCCTATAGAGTTGACTCCCATTTTTTTATGGTGCCTAAATTTCTGCTCGATTTTGAAAACATACCGATATGCCTCTCCCAATGATGATATGTTTAGGAAATCCATTTCGGTTTGGATGTACCTATGCAGATCCCCATGGTATTTTAGAACTAGATGTTGCTCAAAGTTTTTAATACCCATATTGGTGCGCAAGGTATGGAAATTATTTGTGAACTCTGGCAATGTTTGGTTTATCTCTTTCCATAGTGTGGTCCATCTCATTGCTACCAGGGAAAATCCCTCTATTACTATACTGGGTCGAGGTACAGGTAGAGCACTGACTTCTCTTAAAAGACATCCCTATTCCTAAGTTATCCCAAAACTACCCAAACTAAAAGACAAGAGAGAGGAATGGAGTAGATGTACCTTTGATCCTAACATCTGGTGTAGAACGCCTTTGCCTTTGTAGCCTCATAGGCTACGGGTCTCCTCCCAAAGATGACATACAAGAAAACTTAGGCAAACAATACTAAAAATATACAATCTCTACATGTTACTTATAATATTCAGATATAAGCGTAGATGAATTTATTCAATAAAGATATAAGGACAAAATATATTGGGACATGAAATAATTATTTTATTCAAAGTGAAGATTAGAAAGATTACAACCTTCTTATAGACAAACACTCCATGAACCAGGTCCAAGCTCCTCTTATTGTTTCTCCAAGTGCATCATTCCCATATTGTCTCTCGCAATCAATTGATCTCTTTGAGAAAACAGAAGGGATTGTATAAGGAGAAAGGGTTGGAGGGGGAATGTTGAGGCCAAATCTCAGAAAGGCATGCAAAACTTCAGCTAGAAGGGGAAGGTATTTTGGCAGAGTTTCTCTATTATTTTTCTTGATGTTGTAAATGGGACCCCAAGACCTCTTTTTATATGAAAAAAATATGGTTATTCATTTTGGGGACGACCTATGATGGGTAAAATGGTTGGGAAACCCTTGATAGCCCGTAAACTTTGTCGAATTCCTTGCAATTTTTTTTATTTTTTGCAACTTTTGGAGGTAAATGCGAGATGTATAGTATGCATCTAGTGTATGTACGTGGGATGTAGTTCAGCAAGGCACGTACATGCTCCAAAATATGGTTTTTTAAGAAGGATCCTTAGCAGTAATTTGGAAAATTGTGTAAGTGGAAAGGCCAATGCCATGTATGCATAGGTCGGGAATTTTTGGACTATAATAGATGCCCGCTAATGTGTGACGTCATAAGAGCAATTGATGGCCGAAATAAATTACAATATCTTTACTAGTGGGAAGGCACATAGTCTAGTGAGCCCAGGGCCAGAGTTCGGGAGGTACCATCTGCAAAACAATAATAAACTCTTCGAGGTGGGAATATCCATGATTTGGATGAACTAATCATGGTTGCCAGTTAAGTACACTATAGATCCATGTCATATAAATGTCTATATAAAGTGTAGCCATGATAAATACACATTGGATCTACATCAAAATAATTTGATGATATTTAAGTACAATATAATATGCATCTTCCAGAAGCATTGACACCTGTGGATAGAGATGAGGATATTCATATCTTGAGCAACAGCTTCAATATCTTCAAAACCTAGATAGGAGTACAATAGGAGTGTAATACTCAATACTCTGAGGTCTTTGACATGCCGTCAAGAAAAGACTGGAGGATCTCGATCATCAGGCACAAAACTTCATTGATTTTGAATCCAAACTTGACTAGAATCTCGAGATGTTCAACTCATGAAATTTAATAGACAAGTTGAAAAATGGATGACTCGGGTTGGATAAAAATTCCCTTGGAGAAAAGAATGACAAAATGATGAGACTTAGGTGTTGGGGCTCAAAAATGTCCTATTCTCATCCACCTTTCCCTTCATCATTCTTCACATTTCATTGCCCCATTAACCTTTCACGATATCATTTCCATAAATATACTTGGGTTTCACCTTATTGTTCTCCACTTTATTCATTTTA